>BGPR01049520.1:0-11289 GCA_013235015.1 Araneus ventricosus
TTAATCAATAATTTTAAGTTCATATTTTATAGGAAACATTAATTAAACAAATATATGAATTTTGTTCAGGAAATTAGTAAGTGCATCTTACGCTCTGTATTCAGGCAATCATTAAAAGAAATCTGCGGGAGTAGAGCGGTATCTTTCCAGCTTCCACAGAATTTAAATTTTAAAGTATCCCAAAATATTATCTTATTTAAAAAAACAGAATTATCTCTGATGAATACAAACATTAAAAGAAATCTACGGAAATAGAGCGGTATCTTTCCAGCTTCCACAGATTTATTCAAAAAACCGAATTTTATTTTTAAAAAAACAGAATTATCTCTGATGAAGTATAAATACGATTTAACTTGAAAAAATATTGCAACCTTTACATTGAAATTGCAGTTCATATGATACATCCTTTTAAAGTTGGGATTTTATGGTATAGATTTTAATTTTAATCATTTGGATTTTTTCTTAGCAGAATTATCTTAACTATATATTGTACTCAGTCTAAGATGTAATACCTAAAGGATTTGTAATGTTAAACAAGGTTTTGATATTCATTAATAATAAGATATTAACTTTTACTAATAATAAAGGAGAATGTTCGTGTGTGTGTTGGCGCTCTACATGGTAGACCGCTGGACCTAGTACTACGAAATTTGGCACAAATATACTTTGGAGGGTAGGAATGTGGATCTCGGGTGACTTTTTTGAAATTTTAATTAATTAACAATTAAACGAAATTTTTTTATGTTTTTCCTTGATAACTTCCGGTAAAACTATAACACAAAAGCGATTTTTACACCATCTGAAAGTGCAAAAAATTGCCTTTTCAATGATATCAACTAAGTTGCCGTACAATTTTTTCTCTAAGTTGAATAAATTTTTAAAAATATTTTTTGGCATGACTTACAACAATACTTTTCATTGTTGTAACGCAATTCATAAAGCTTTCATTGTATAAACAAATATTTAATTGCGTGTTCCTCTTTCATTATTGAAAGCTGAGGTAATATTCTAATACATTTTGCTTTCATATTTTATTTCATCAAAATTTTTATGGAATCTGCAAACTAAGCTCTCTGACATATCGCGTGTATTAAGAAATATATCCAGTAAGCTGAATTATTACGGTTGCTATTTTTTCATTCTTTTTTCAGCATGTTTTAATCCAGCTAACATGCAGCTGGCTATAAAATATGCCGCGCCATTTTAATGTTGAATTAAATTGTATATTTTGCAAGAGGAATAAGAAAGTGAAGATGGCGCCGACAACATGCAATTAGATGTTACGTGATATGGTCAGCTATTTGACTCCATTAGAGACATTTACGTGGGAAATGAACAGAACAGGTGCAAGGCCACTTAAAGAACATGGGTTAAATATCTACCACAATCTGAAGTTTAAAATTACTTTATTAAGGGAACTATGATTATAAAATTATACAAGATTCAATTGAAATCATATTACCGGCGAAAAAGCTGGTCACCGAAGACGGCTAGTCAATAATAATAATAAAGTAGCTATACGTGTATGTCTATAGCACTTTACAGTAAAGGTCGCTGAACATAGGTATTCTTTAAATAATGAAAAGTAAAAAGCATTCTTTAAATAATGAAAAGTTTAATAATGAAAAAGTGTTTCGAATTGTAATTTATAGAGAATCAAGCAAAAGCTTGAAATTTTTGCAACTTTTTGTTTTTCTCTATAATTTCTAAAATAATTATCACACTAAAACTATTTTATGCCATCGCAAAACTCAAAAACAAAATAGGACAGAAAATCATAACAATGTAAATTTTATTGCAATACAGTTTTCCCCTAATTACAAAAAAATTAATATATTTGTAATTAAAGATATTTCTTAAGGTTAAAGCGAAACAGCAATGAATTGTTTAATTTTTTATCACACATTTTTCTGTTTTTACACCTGCTATACTAAGATAATCTTAATTTAATTTCGATAATAATTAAAAATCACACTTTCAATTTCCCTTTCCTGAAGCAGCATTCAAATGAAATTTTTTTGCTTCTCTTGGTGTTGTACATTTTTAGCATTCTTTCACTATCATCAAGAGAGATTGCGGGAAGAAGGATTCTCCATTTCTAAAATCCGTCATAATTACAAATAATTCAGAATATTAGTTTGATACACATTCATACTTTAATACCCGTATTTTCAAACAATTTCATTAAGGAAGAAAATTTTTTTGATTTATGAAAATCTATATATTAAAATAACTGGAAAAAACAAAGGACTAATCCCCCAGCCCCAAACACTGGACCGATTTCGACAATTTTTATTTTATATGAAAGTTTATGAACTTTAGATATGTCATCAATGGTCGTCTGCCCCCTATTGCCCTCCATTTCAAAGATATATCTCAAAATACAACTTTGATAGAGTTCCTCAGCCTCTTCAATCGCGAATTCGCCAATTTATTTCGCCAAGTTGAAGACATAGCCACACAGACTGTTAATATTACGGGCGAATAATTGGTCGCCGAATACGGTAGTCTGTTTTATGCTGCACTACATCGCTTCAGAAAGTTGATTTCCTTTTCAAGTTCTCAGCATTTAAAAAAATGAATATTAAGTTCAGCTTCTTTATAGGGAAGGGTAAGTTCTGAGAACTGCTGCGCTTATACTTTTCTTTGCTATCTAATTAATGTTCAGAATGATCAGTAAGTAATCTCTTGATTTCCCAGGTATCGTGACTACTATCCCAACGTAAACAAAGCTTTAACCATACTCCGATCAGCTTGAATAAATACACACCAACACAAATACAATTTGAAATAGAAACTCTAGAAAACATTTTCAATTTTAAAACATTTATATATAAGTAGCCAGATGATACATAATAATAAAATATTTTAAACATAAAACATAGCAAATCAATAAACCAAATAATTTTAAAAGAAATTGCTTAAATTTTCTCAGCTATTTATAATATCAAAATCATTTCGAATATTAACAATAAGTCATAGGGTATCCGGACTCCATGAAAAAAATTTATTATAATTAACTCGACAACAAAATGCTATGTTGAACATCTGAAACATATGTCGAACAAAATGCAACGTCTGAACGTAAAAAAACAAACAAACCCATACTTGATGTTTTTTTCTTACCAAAAATAACCTTATTTAAAAATATTCGATGCCAAAATATCATAGGTGCAAATCCAAAATGGTTTCTGCACTCGTAATGCTAAGGTGACCAACCGTCCTCCTTCAGGGAGGACAGTCCTCCTTTTGTAAGTTCTGTCCTTTCTCGAAAAGTGCACAATAAATTATGCTACAAATGTTTTTACTATGCATTTATCTTATTATAGTGTATTCTGTATTATTTGTTGCAATGAATTAAATGTTTCTTTTATTTATGATATTGATTATTTTTATGATAATTTATTTGTGCTCCTTTTGTTGGAGCTAATGTTCGAGCTAAAATTGGTCATCTTAGTAATGCGGCAAACATAAGCCTTGAACCTAATTTAGATGTCATGAAAACGAAATTCCATAGACACAGGATAATACAGTGGAACATGGCTAATTCGAACTTTACAATTCGAATTCGTCGATAACTCAAACTTCTCTCTAGTCCTTTGAATTTCCTATTAACATAATGTAAAAATATCGTCTGTAATTCGAATTTACTTTAGCGAATTCGAAATCAAGAGTAACTATTGTATTTATTTCTGATTTATTTTTGTTACCGTCTTCCGTACTTTGTGCCCTCAGTGATCATTAGTGAAAAACTGTTTCAACCTTTATTCATTCGAATATTTTAAAGCTGTACAATGTATTAAATAGAAACAATTATATAAAAAAAACCTTGAACACGTTATATGTGAATTGTGCCGTTTATTTTGTAGTTTTATTGCACGTACCTTTTTGAAAATGACACTCGCCGTAGGATTTTATGCTTTGATGAATTGCCTTCAGGCATCGCGTAAGGCCTGTATAAATTTAAAACCTTGCTATCTATTTAGGTATTCGTTAAAACACTCAACTATATAACGATTCCAGAAGTATATTACACTTTATTAATTAAATAAATTCGTTTAGTTTATTATTTAAAATGCGCCTCACGCGATGTAAAATGAAGTAAAAGTGATAAAGCTAAACAGAACTAAGCGCTAGTCACTGGGAAAATTATATTCTAATTTACGTAGGCAAATAGCTTTTCGAAATACTAAAAAAGGTTTCTGTTAGATATAATAAACATTTATATCATAAGTTTCAGCAAAATAAGCATACGTTTGTATAGAATCATTTCCTGAAATCGATAAATAATGAAGACACCGTTGTTGAGGTAATCGCAGGTAATCGGTTTCTGATAAAATTTCATCACTAAAATTAGTTTCTTAGCTCAGGCGGCAAATACTTTTCAGAATGAATTGCGAGTTTAAGCCTTGAAGATCAGTTGTTATTCACACACGGGGAGGGGGCTTCATGGTTTTCTTGCACATGGTTAAAATAAAAGTTACTTGTATTTAAAACAACTTATAAGAGCTAAAATAACTAAAAATTCATTCAGTTATCTGTCATCGTAAATACCGTTGGTGTAAAAACATTAAACGTAAAATCAAATGAAGGATGAGAAAAATCTGTAAAATAGTACTAATAATGTTATCTGGGTATCTCTCTTTCATAACGGGTAATAATTTCGTTTTAAGATAAGTAGTCGAGCATGTTGTTGAACTTCGTGAGATTTCAAGTAGATAGTCAAGGCATTTTACTGCCGTTATGTTCAAAAATGTTGCACCTCTCTACTGCATTTAAAGCGCTCATTCCAGAGTCAGCGACAGATTCAGAAGACTGTAAAAAAAACTTTAGTTTAGGCTTTTTCCCCCGAAAGAAGTACGTCGGTGTTTCTGACATGTATATTTCGGTTAATTACCTCTTTCGCTTTTATTCAGTTAGATTAGCTGGCTAAAATGGTGCATTCTGCTTTGAAGATACAGGAAAAGAAGGAAGAGATAGATCATTTTGGTCTAGGACCAATTTATAGTTCTTTTTTTATTCAGTTAAATTAATAAGCTGAAATGGTACATTCTACTTTGAGGATATAGGAATTGCAAGCATATGGAGAGGCAGAATAGGAGGATTGAAAAAGAAAAGAAGGAAGAAAGGATATTTCCGCCGCGGACCAATTTACGATTCCTCTATTAACGAGCTGCGACATTTACAGCCCGGATAGGGGATTAGAAACACCATTTTGCCTATATGTATATGATAAATTCAATTTTTCACATACATATAGGGATATATATCACCTTTAAAATTAATTCATTTTCAGATAGCTTAATTTTTAAAAATATGGCCTTTTCTACTTCAACTAAAGCACTTCTTCATTAACTTAACGAATCGCGTGGGTTTTCACTTCTCGAAACACCCAAAAAGCTGCTGAATTAGCAAAAACCTGGGATTCTTTGGTTCCGAATATATAAAACCTGTGAGAGCTAGTTCAACTTCCTCTTTTCACGATTCCCCGTTCGCCGATGAACGCGCCACCGGGTGTATGGCTAGTCATTCACGACCGCTCTGCGCCAAAATCGATTCGTCAGAGTGAACCGGTAGCATATAACCGACCTTTATTTCAATTCGGGCCATAGAAAATAACCGAGCTCGCTGATTGGCTGCTTTCCTTAGCGTCTTCTTGACGTCATTTTTATTTCGCCGAACTGGAAGCCTTGTAGGAAATAAGCAATACGTGAGCTTATAAATTTTAATTACTTTTTTTAGTTTTCATATTAAGAGAACATTTTTTAGTCTCAAAAGAGCACTTTTTTTATTCTTTATGTTGTACCCTTTTTAAAATATTTTACATAAAATATAACAATATTAATTTATGAGATTTACATAATTTTAAACCCTTTTTAAGAAATTCTAATAAACAAAAATAAGACATGCATACGTATATTTCTAATACATTTCGAGAATAAATCAAATATTGGAATTATTGAAATAAATATTGCTGCTCTTATGATTTTCCTTCTTTCTTAATTATACATTTTAATTCATAAGTATTTCGCCTTCTAGAGAGCGTATGACTTGTAAGTTTTGCAATTGGGTGGGAAGGCGTGACGTCAGTGAGCTAACCAATCAGCGAGCTCCGTTATTTTCTCTGGTCCGAATTGAAGTAAAGGTCGGTTATATGCGAACCGGTAAGATCATGCGATGAACCGGTCAGATTTGGAGTGGTATGGAGAAGAAGGCTGGATATCCAACCTGTTCCTCCATTTGGACTGCCGGACCATTAATGCGGCGGGAGTAAATACGTGTTTGTGTTTATTGGGAGGGGGGAGACTGGTGGTGGGCGGTTCATCGAGAAAATCGGAGAACGCGAGGTGGGTGAGCGGGAATCGGAGTGACTGGTAGTGTATGGATGAATCTGCATGGTGGAGCGGTCGTGAACTGACTTACCTAAATAGATGGGCTAAAAATGGAATGGCATAGAACAGTCACAAACGACTGGCTTAATAATTCGGAATGGTCATAAATTGGTAGCTGTTGAAATTTTATCCAAAATATCAAAAACTACTGATTAAAAACTACTAAAAACTACCTGCTACGATTTAAAGACCTTGCAAAGATTAGAATAAAAGAATTTTGCATTATTATTTGGACTGCACTTTCTCCAAATTTCTCTACATTTATAGTATTACTCACTTCATTTTATGTATGCGTCCATTTTTCATGCGCATTAGGCAATTTTGCGCGAAGTTTGAATTTGCATCCGTGAGACTCGTGTTTTTAGAGATAAACTGCTTTTATATTGTTGAGTACATAAATTGGTTTTCGTAGCAGATTGCAACTGCATACAATAAGTAGTAAATTGTTCTGAAGTAAATATTTTTTTTGCTTGAGGTCTTCGAATTCCACGGCAGGATAATCTGAAAAATGTTGCGAAAGAAGGGAAATGAAAAAGTCTTTGAAGAGGAGGAAGAGGCCAAAGAATGTGACTCGTTACAGAAATAATGTTAACATTTCTCGACGAAAATTAAAGTTTAATAAATTAAAAATAAGATTTATTCACACATAGACATTTTTTTATCAGCACTAAATTATTTTATAACATTTAAGTTGCTTCACGCAAGGATATGACTTGATGTTATCTGCACACCTCAAGAGGTGTTTCTTAATTAATGAATCAAAGTCGGAACTGTCCTTATCTAAGATGAGACACACCGTCCCAGATTCCTTTCCTACGGAAGTTATCTTATCCTAAATTGAAGGAGCATCAGATATCGTTGTTGTGTTTGCTATCAAGTAATTATAGATTACAAATCTCATTTCGAGTTTCGGCATTTTTCTAGTCGTTGATATTTGTTTTCATAAAAAAAATGTCAATGTTTTGGGAATGCGATTAATGGTGTACACGATGGCAAAAAAATCGTCGTTACTATCAACACACGATGAATGTGTTTACTTTCGGAAATCTTTCACTGCTCTTTTTTCTAATTAATAAAATTCGGAATCTTAAAATTTAAATGAATATTAGACTAAAGTTATAAAATAAAACCAATTGTTTGTTGTTTTCAAAATTAAGTAAAAATATCGCCTTATAAATTACATTATAAGGCGATATCCATCCCATGCAATCGCGACCGATCTTCAATGGGCGAACCCCCATCCGCTCCGAAATCATGAAGATATGCGATTTGGTATTCCAGACCTCAAATATCTCGGAGAGGCAAAATACAAAGCATATAAAATTATATAAAGTATTCAAGAATATTACATTTTAACGGACAGTAATTATATACTAAAAATAACAACAAAACTCTTGCTTTTGGGTTCTGCTTTAGTCAAACGCGCTCCAACTGTGATCAGATATAATACTTTTCGAATAGAAAACGCAATTCAGTAAGATATACTTCGTGAAAATGTTTGAGCACTGGTTAATAGATGGAAAACTTGCAGAGCTGAACTGACTTGTTAAAATAAAACGACGATATAACTTAAGCGTGAAAATTGAGGCATCACCTTACGTGAGAGAGTTTGACACACAACTTTAAATATAATGCAAGCCATTCTCACATACACGGCGAAAATAAATTAAAAATCGCGATTTTGACCTCAAACGAATGATCTTATGAATTCGAAGCTGAAATTCTGCCACAGACTACCGGGACTTCGAAAATTTGCGAAAGTATTTCTATGGTTTTGACTGTCCATACCTTAAAGTGGAGTTATTTTTTAAAAAAATAACGGGTGTTGACAATATGGTAATCAACTTCGTATACAAAATATACGTTCCAAAATTCCTTCTGGTACATAACTATCTGAATTTGTTCCAGCCAGTAGTCAGTTTTTATGTACTTTATATTTCTTGTCATTGAATTTGGATAAAACAAATTTTCCGCATCTAAACAAGTTTAGCTGTCCCTAAACAACTGTCACTGGCGCTCGTTTTATCGAGCAACGCTGTTTGAGATCCGATAAAGATGCAGTTCATCTCATTACATTCTTTAGCTCATGTCATTAGTAGTCCTCACCCATTAGTAATCCTCATCAATTGAATGTGAAAGAAGAAGTCAAAGCAAAATAAAAAAAAAATAATAATAAATAAATAAATAAGGACCCTAAAGACGTCAAATGTTGGTTCAAAAAGTACAAAAACTAAGGTTACGTTCTTTTTTACCGTTTGTGAGGAAACAAAGGCAGAAAATCTGATATAGTGCATAAAATGCCATACTTGGTTTCATGCATTGTGTACATTCTTTAGATCACTTCATAGCGGGCGCCAAGATTATTTAGAAAGAGGTAAAGAACAGAAGCAGGGCCTAATTTACACATTTTTGGTCTTGGGTCAAAGGCGGTGAGCCCTCCTCCCACCTCATAAAGTTGTTTTAGAATTTTCAATTAAATACGCAAGAGATGCAAACAAAATGCACTGGTGTAAGAAATTAAGAGAATTTGCAGATTTGGTCGATTATCTCTAGAACTACTGGACCGATTTTAGTGAAATATGATATGTACATACATTGATACAATACAAAACAAATAACCATTCAACAATTGTAATACACACGCATGATCGTGAGTAACACTCGTTGGAGTCTGAAGTTATGAAACAGCGGTTGCAGAATAAACAAAAAAAAAAAAAAATGGGTTAATAGGGGGTATGGTCCCCTCTTTCAGATATACAGGCCTTGCAGCGTGATTTCATACTTGAAATAAGGCAGTTTATCATTTTCTGTGGCAATTGGTCCCACTCGTTCAGCAACGCTGTTTTCATTTCCTGGGTGGTTCTAGGACGGGTGTTGAGAGTTGCAATTGTCCTCCCCAGAGCGTCCCAGACATGCTCTATAGGGTTGAGGTCTGGAGATCTGGCTGGCCAGTCCATCCGGCAAATATCCTCACTCTCTAGAAATTCGTCGACCAGAAGAGCTCTATGTGGCCTCGCGTTATCGTCCATTAAAATGAACTCAGGGCCAACTGCACCCCTGATCCAAGATCTCATCCCTATACCTCACACCAGTCACAGTGCCTCTTTCAAAGACATGGAGAGGTATTCGGCCATCCAACATGATGCCTGCCCAGACCATTAAACCCCCTCCGCCATAATGGTCGATTTCGCGGACATTGAGGGTAGGTAGCGGGTCCCTGGTTCTCTCCATATGAACATACGACGAGAATCGGTGTTTAGGCTGAACCGGGACTCATCAGTGAAGAGAAAGGTCGCCCACTGATCCATACTCCAATCTCTATGCTCTCTGCACCATGCTAAACGGACTCTCCTGTTCGTAGGAGTGCGCAGGACGCAAACAACAGGTCTTCTTGCAAACAACCCTGTCTCATGAAGTCTTTTGGAAACAGTCACCCTTGATACACGGGTTTCTGTGGCTGCATACAAGTCACGGGAGAGCTGAGAAGCCTTAGCACCCCTGTTACGCCTCGCTATAATGGCCAAATAACGTTTTTCTGTGGCCTTGGTGGCTCTTGGACGACCTTGCCCAGGCTTTCTCTCAATGGATCCGGTATCCTGGAACTGTTTCCATAAGTCATACACGACGCTGGGCGTTAAATTGAACTCTCTACAAATCTGGACTTGAGATTGGCCTGCTTCTAGCCTCCCCACAATTCGCCAACTCATTCCATCATCTAAACGTTGGTGGTTATTCATTTTTACTGTTACAATTTGAATTTTACCGATTGCTGTAAAATAACACCAATAAATTCGCCGAGGTGTGCTAGTGAACGAAATGCGTCTTACCTTACGCGAGCTTATCAAGCCTGTTTCTCTACTAGCTCCACCTACACACACGTGTACGCTTACGTATTTGACGTACAAGATTTGCATTTTCGTCTAGAAGCAGTGGTTTTACATTCAGTTCAGTTCTTTTCATGAAATTCGATAAAATATGCAAATTCTCGTAATTTGTTTCACCAGTGTATTAAAAACGAATAGAATGGACATAAAATGCAAATTATTTACGTCAAATCTCATTTGACATCATAACATTTTACTGAAATCTTTTGCTTTTAGTGCCAAACAACACATCGCATTAAATAATACTGCATAAACTGAGCAATCCATAATTTGTGCATGTTTCCTTTTGTATTGAAAAAATCAGCCCTCTCATATAATTTGGCGAACAGAATTGTCAGTTGCTCTGACGACTTTCGGGCTTACTTGAGTAAACTGAACTGTATATAAAAGTAGTAACTATATTTTATGTACCAACTATCAGTAAATGTTTAGAAGGCGAGCAATAAGAGTATGTTAACTTGAATTCATAATTGATAGGTAAAATCTGGAATTTTCCTTAACGTGCGGTTCACACGGAGTGTGGAAGATATATACCAAAGCCTTTTGCCTATGACTAAGCAAGACAGAGAAAGCTATAGAAATGGGAACATTAATGCACCGTTCACTTTATTTAATGTATGCACCCCCGATAGAAGTGGGCACCACTAAGTGTGGATGAGTTGCTCAGGTTTGTATATGAAGGAACTCGTCCGCCTCGGGGCACGTGAATTGGGGGGGGGGGGGGCAGCCCGCCTCCAGTGATAGTACGTACCTTCTACGGGAGGGGTTGGGCCGTGAGGCTGTGTTGGCCATTAGGACCTGACCTCAGTACTCGTCGCTGTCGCACGACTGTCATTCAGTGTTTACCCGGATGCTTTGGCAGGGCGGGGGCTGTATTTACGGTTATTTAATGTATGCGGATTCCTTAGAGTATAAGATACTACATAGAGAGAGGGTTCCATTGATAACAAAACCACAGACGGGTGCCAAGATGGGCAACTTTGAGGGGAGAACCTAGTGTTCATGTTTACCAT
>BGPR01049521.1:0-11288 GCA_013235015.1 Araneus ventricosus
GAGTGGAGATAGTCTTCTTTGCCCACATCTATACTTAGCTTCCTAACTCCCCATAGCTTAGAAATCTATATTTACGATTTCGAACCAATCAATATTAATATCACCTATATTATGCACAGCTTTTACTTCCTGTATTTTCAAAACAAATGTAGCAACTTACTAAAATGTTTACTTCACAAACACTCGAGAGTGGAGGTAGTCCTGTTTGGCCACATCTATACTTAGCTGTTTAACTCCCCAAAGATTAGAAAGCTATATTTACGATTTCAAACCAATCAATATCACCTATATTATGCACAGATTTTTCTCTCTATGTTTTCAGAACAAATATAATAGCTTATTAAAAAGTTTACATCAAAAACACTCGAGAATGGAGGTAGTCTTCTAGTTTTTGTGGTATGAAACTTTTTTCTAGAATCCTTGCAAAACATAGTTTAAAGTAAAGAGAAAAACAGGATTAGATGGAACTAAACAGGAGAAAGCCACTCTATGATCTTATGTCTGTTTTTCTTTAATGCGAATTATTTGCATATATCTTTTCTTTAATCAGCATTTATAAAATTGCAATTAAATGTCTCGACTAAACAAAATGTTTCTATTATTTTTACGGTGCCAAACTCGTTATTGACTCACCAATACATTGAAACTAAAAACGGCCACCATCTTACAACAGAATTAAAAAAATAAAAAATCGGACAGGCGCATCGTTGTTAATGACGTCAGGGAACCTGCATTCTAAATTTGAAGAAAAACGAACGTGTTTGGCCGTGAGTGCATAAAAAACTAATTTACAGATAGATCAAATGCTGAACGGTCGAGTTGAAACTGAGACCTCGCTTCGCTCGTTCAATTACAGAACCATTACTTTTTATCTCATTCTGAAGCAGTTACTTCATAAAGATCCATTTATGCTCCAACTAATACAGTGAGATTTGACATATACAGAGCAGTTTCACTAAACAAGTTATAAGTTACATTTGGCTACCAGAAAATATCATAAAATCAATCAAACCATAAAAATAAAACACCCTGGACTGCGTATGTAGGTCCAATTAGACATTTCATGTCAGCATTAAGAATTTAACTGCCAATGATCATGTGTAGATTGTTCTACTTCGTCCAACTAAATCAGGGGTTCCCAAACTTTTATTCTCTCGCGTACCCCTTGATCAATCTTTTTACTTTCGCATACCCCTACTGTCATACCCCCTTCACCATCCGCCTATATAAAGAAGTTTTTATCAATAATGTTAGTGCCTAGGTGAGCCTTAGAGCAGTGGCGGTTTTCCGCACAGGTGTTAGAGGTGTCGTCGTGCCTCGAGACTCTAGGGCCTCAAAATCTATGCAACATACATCGCAGTGCTAAGGCACACATAACATACATCGGCGGCGAATTTACGACATTGCAGCCTTAATTCAATTCACAGAAATGTTTCTCCTCTTTAAAAAAATAAAGCAGTGAATGAAGGCAATGGAACGAAGCATTGGGAGGAAATAAGCCAAAGTACATCATTACTGATAAATTATCCTGATGGTCACTCAGGAAGCGTGTGGACAGTGGCGTCAGAGGCTTCGGCCTCGTGAATCTAGGGGACCTCAAAACTTATTCGACGTGCCTCGTAGCGACAGCGAATTTGCAACATTAGGTAGTGCTAGGGGGCCTCAAAGCAATTTCTCGCCTATGGTCTCATTTTGACAAACTCCGCCACTGCCTTAGAGTCGCATGACTGGAATTTATAACATTTGCAGGACTTATTTTTGGTTTTATATTTTATTCCATTTTTACAATAGTATTAGTTCAATGTCAAAACAGATGAAATCAGTATTATATTAATTTCGCTTTAACTTTAAAAGGATAGCTAAAAAATTACACTTCCTTTTGCTTTTTCTTGTGTCCGACGTTACCGACTTTGAGTTCGTGTACCCCCAAATAGTCTTTTGCGTACCCTCAAGGGTACGCGTACCACAGGTCGGGAACCTCTGAACTAAATGATTGAAATATGAATTTGAAGTTTTTTGTTCGGTTTAGTTGACTTAAGTTGTTGTGAAGTAGAATGGGTTCATTTTAGGACGAATCTCTTCGTTTCAAACCGAAGTCCTGATGCTGCACCCCTATCCAAAAATCTATTCCAATCTTCTAAATTCTATTTTTATAAATATGAAGCAAGTTAAGTCCAATAAAAGAATATAATAAAACGGTATGTCACCAAAACGATAACGTAATAATAATTATAGGAATTCAAAATGCGAGGGCACAGCAACTAGTCAAACAAAGTGTAGAAACAACGCTTAGCATAAACAGTTGCAGAAGGTCCATGCAAAAGCCTTCAATTTCCAGTTTTGGTAGACATTCCAAAAAACTGAATCTCTAAAGAATTTTTTTCTGGTAGATTTTTCAACAAGTACAGAAGGATATATATAATACTTAATTTTTTTAAAAAAACTATTCAAAATTAAACCTTAAAAGCCATTTGAAAATTCAGTTGTTTTCTATAACCACTGTTCTGAATCAGAATTTGATAAAATTTCTCGTATACACTATCGGCGACACTTTACCTTTGTTTCAAATTCCTAGGTAGCACAACACGATCCATAATATTGTACAATATTGGCAGATATTATATAATATTGTACGATATTGTACAATATTGCGAATATTTTTCAATATCGTACAATATTATACAATATCTTTGTGCTACTGGGGATGTATGGATGAAAGAAGCTTGAAGGCGTCACTGCAAAATCTCTATAAAATTTGTTTTTCACCGAATGCTGTTTTAGTATTGGAAAGCAATTTTACCTCAAGAATTGCACTTTTATGATACCAAAATATGTAACATTTTGGAGTAGAAAAGAGGAATGTATCTCTACTTCCAAACATATAAAAATGTTTGCCAGCAAAACATGTTTTTATGATTTTCATGTCAGCAGTAGGTTTGATTTCTTGAATCATTCAGAAATTCTAGTCTACATTATAAAACTTCTCTTGTATAATCTAACGTGTTGAATTATTTATGTTTTTATTTATTTTAGAACAGAAGGGCCGAAAGTTGGATTTCTTAAAGAAATTATTGAGACGCGATTTCAAATCATTCCATTAGTTTACGGAATAAAATGATATCATATTTCTTGAGATTATCAAATATAGTATGAAAATACGATTTTGTTTCTGGGCCAGAAAATATTTTAAAGTTAGGCTGTTATTATTATAAAAATACAAAAAGGTGTAAGGAATTCGTCATTCCTAATATGAAGTTTCAATTCAGACATATTTGGAAACAATGCTTACTTGTGTATGTTAAACCTTAAATGCCCGAGTTTTTAAAAACTGATTTAAAAATGTTTTTGACTTCCATTTCTTGAATAAAACATGGGAAAATTACTTTAAAAATTCTTATTTTGTTTTAAATATGGTTTACGGCTAGAATAGTTTGTTACCAATCGGGAAGACTGGGTTTTAGGAGAGAAAACATTTCCCTGATAAAATTCTGCAATATTAAACGCAGGTGAATTTTAAGAACTAATAACGCGGACAAGGAATTTCCTTTAACATTGTAGACTAAAATATGGTATTCTCAAGCTTACAAACAAGGCTAAAAAGATGCAGCTGCAAGTATAAAACATCAATTTATTTTTATTTTTTATCAGAACTCAGGCTGCAATCTATATGTTGTAAATTGATTTAATAGCATTTTCAGTATGTATTCTCTTGGCAAAAACAGACTTGAGAGCTTTAGTCTTATTCTTAGTATCTTAGAAGACAAAACTTGGTATGTTGCTTAAAGCCGACACGTGCATAGGGCATTTAAGAGTAAAAGCTGAAAAGAGAAACTGATTCAAGCCAGTTCAAAATTGCAAGGTCCATAGCAAAATTGTTGTCATGTATCTTCGAAACTGGACGTTAATCTATCTAAACTTGGGGAGTAAGTTAATGGCTGAAGAGGTCATCCTCGTCATCTGACCATGGTTTATGTCTAAGAGATTCTTCTCGAAATAGTCATTGTGTAGCTTCAAAATGGAATGTAAATATAATAAATCTTACTGTCCACCAATTTCCTGTTAAGCATCTTCAACTCACTTATTGTCAAGCATAAATTATATTCATAAAGTAAGAAGGAATATATAATAAGCTACCGACAACTTCAAGTATCTCATTATCAAATATAAATATCCCTGCAGTAAATATTAATAGGCAAGAGACATTTATTTGTCAGTTAAAAATTGATGCCCAAGATGTTTTACATTTTCAAGAAAATAACCAAAAAATTATTTGCATATAATCAGACTAAATAAATGAGGAACGTCTTATTCCTCAGTTCACAATTCGAGGTCCATTCCAAAATAACCAATGTGCATCTTTGAAAAGCGATATTGATCTAACTAAACTAGGCTGCTGGCCGTGGAGCCATCTTTTTCTTTTGTCCACAGATCACAACTGCGAGAACCTTTCTGAAATAATGTTTGTATAGCTTAAAATCACGACGTAAATATTATAAAACCTACTGTCTTCCAATCAAGTCATTTTCGAATTCATATTCCCAATTCTCAACTTGCGCATGGAAAAATCTAAGTACCTGAGCAGTAGAAAAGCAATAGAAAGGGAGGGACGGAAATCTTCAACTTATTTATATTCAATTATGAATGTTCCAACAGAAAGAAACAATAAAATTGTAGTCATTATTTTTCAGCTAACAAATTAATTCTGGCGGTCTTTTACATCTCTAAAATACCATCAAAAAATTCAATTCCTAATCATACTAAATAACTAAGAATGGTCATTTTTTCCCTTTCCCTCTTAAAAATTACTCATTTCTATGGATATTAATACCCTCGCATTTCAAGCTAAAATTCCCATCCCGGAACTTTTATTCTCGAAATATCCCTTATGTATCTTTAAATCAGAATGCAAATATTGTAAAATGTAAATTTCTTCCAATCAAGTCATTTTCAATTTCTGTTTCAGATCTTAAATTTACGTATGGTTAAATATAGTAGCAAAAAATCAATAGACAGGAAGAAATAGGCACCTTCAATTTATTGACTTTCAAATATAAATGTTCCAGCAATAAGAAGCAATGGACAGGAATATATTATTTTTCAGCTAATAAATTAATGTTTAGAGTATTTAACACTTCCAGAAAAACCATCAAAGAATCCAATTCATAACCATACTGAATAACCGAGTATGAGCGTTTCCCCCTTTTCCCCTTAAAAATTATTTCATTTTTATGGATATTCATACCCTCGTTTTTCAAGCCAAAATTTCCATCCCGGAAACTTTTTTTCTCGAAATATCCTCTGCGTATTTTCAAATTAGAATACAAATAAGGTAAAACCTACTTTCTTCCATTCAAGTCACTTTCAATTTCCTCTTTCAGATTTTCAATTTACCTATGGTAAAATATAGCAGCAAAAAATTTATAGACAGGAAGAAATAGGCACCTTCAACTTACTAATTTTCAAATATAAGTGTTCCAGCAATAATAAGCAATAGACGAAGATACATTGTTTTTCATCTAAGAAATCAATGCTTAAGGTTTTTACACCTTCAGAAAAACCATCAAAGAATCCAATTCCTAATCACACTGAATAACTGAGTTTGGACTTTTTCTCCTTCCCCCCCCCTTTAAAAAATTACTTAATTTCTATGGATATTAATAACCTCGTATTTTGAGCCAACATCACTTCCCGGAGGCGTTTATTCTCGAAATATTCTTTGTAGACTTTCAAATCAGAACGAAAATATTGTAAAAGTTACTTTCTTCCAATTAAGAAACTGGAGTAAGCACAGAAATTAATAGCTAAAAGAGATAAAAGAACAGTGATAAAAGCAATGTGACTGGTTCGCTCTAACGCTGCTGCGTGCATGAAAATTGGGATGACAAAGATATTAAAACAAAACTATTATAGACATTAAAACGCAACAAAATTGACGGCATGCGATTGAATAAACAAAGGAAGGAAGAATCCATATGTAAAACTTCGTCAAAGGTCACTTTCCATTTTGGCAATTCCTCCAATTAAGGCGACGAGGGGCCTTCAAAATCATTTTTAAAACTTTTCAACCAATTAATTTGAAATTTTGCAGGCATTAATAGGAGCATTATATAAGACAACACACAGAACTCCACTGATATATATTTATTTATTTTAGAGTTATGGGTATAAATGTAATTTTTAATAACAATTAATGCCCTTTATGATGAATGTTCCGGGCATTTCAATTTTTGTTCAAATTATATGACATTTTATATAAGTATAAAACATATCTGGAAAAGAAGCTATTTTGTTATTAAAAAGTAAAAATTTTCTGCCATATCAAATATTGGGCACATTTTTTTTAAAAACCAATAGTTTCGAGCTATGATATATGTTCATTTGTAATTCCTTTCTGAAAGATAAAAATTCATCCCAATTTTGGTTTCAAAAGGGTTAGAGTAACTAATGAAAAATTTGGAATATTTTCTGAACATTTATCAGAAAGGGCATTAATTGATATTAAAAATTAACTTTATACCGATAACTCAGAAATAAATAAATATATTGCAGCGAAATTCCGTGTGCTGTCTCATATAGTGCTCAGATTAATGCCTGAAAAATTTCAAATTCATCAGTTCAAAATTTTTAAAAAGGATTTCGAAGGTCTTTGTTCACCTTAAGCCATTTTCAATTTCCTTTCTCCGATAATAAACTTACTTATGGTCAAATATAAGTATTCAATGAATAAAAAGAAATAGACAAGCAGCAAGTGAAAGAAAAAATCGGCTTCTTCAACTTACTAATTTTAGACTATAAATGTTCCAGACAAGAAACTATTACTTTTTGTCTAAGAAATGAATGCTTGAGGCCTTTAACACCTTCAGAAAAACCATCAAAAATCGAATTCCTAATCAGACTGAATAACTAAGATTGGACATTTTCCCTTAAAAATTACTCCATTTCTATGGATATTAATACCCTCGTATTTTAAGCCAACGACCCATCCCGGAAGCTTTTATTCTCGCAGCCAGAAATCACGAGGGGCAATGGTAAGCTTCTTCTGCAGGAAATATTCCCATCCATTGCTACAGTCTCTGCAGTAATCGCGTTTTCTGGTTCGGAGACCTGGGGACATTTGCCGTTATTCACGCTTAGCGACCCTCAATTCCTTGGATTTTTGCTGCTTTTTTGCCTCTGGTTTTTAGCTTTTCCCTCTTCTGGCTCCTCTTCTGTACATTCTTAGAGTTTTTTCTTTCCTCGGATATCTTTCTCCGGGTTCATTTTGATGGTGGGGCGATTTGGGGCAGAGGCCAGTTGTGGAAAGGTCGTTTCAGAAGCTTAATATAATGACTGTGGAATCAATTAGTTGATTGGGTGGAGTTTCGTGTCTGGGCCCATTCGCTTTTGTGTTGTTGAGAAAAGGAAATGCTGAAAGGTTTAAACTTCTTTTGCGATATTTCATTTATATATAAAGGAGCCTCTATGCGCATGGGTTCAATAACTTGTAAGATAAATGCAGAAATCCAATGCTTGCTTGTGATATGTTCCCATTTTTAATTCCTTCTGCAAAAAATTAATAAGTAAATAAATTTAATCAGAACATCACATCGGAATTATAAATAGAAAACCAATTGCTTTTCCCCCCAGAAACTCCTAAACCTATCATATCGCTTTGAGATAGGTATTACATTAATTTAGTTATGTTAACGACCCGTTTTGAAGCAACACGAGAGATATTTTGGGAGGGAACTCGAAATTTCGAAACATGGTCAGATCACGAGGGCGTAACCAAAGCTGGCACCCCCTCTCCAAAATTCGCACCACACTAATGGGAGGAAGTTTGGCCACTACGTATGATTTAAGGTGCAACAGACCTCATACTCGGTGGATCTTCAGTGTTCGAACCTGGAGGCCTCCGGTTCCGAACCCGAGACTTCACCACCAAGCCACCACTGCCGTCAAATAAATATTGCAGTTCTTATATATTTTAATTAAATTACTGATATTTTCGATAGAAATGATAATAAAAATATGACGAGAGGCTGTTTTTTTCAAACAGCCGTTGATGTTAAAGGCGTAGGATTACTTTACTCGCGTGACTCTTTTCCGATTTTCAATTTTTTTTATAACTTCTGTTGTTACTCTTTATCTCTAAAATAAGACATTAGTTATGTTTTTAACATATGTAGTTACCGAGATATAGACGATCTCCCATGTAACGTTTTCTGTGGCGTTTTGGCGTGTGAATCAAATTCCTTCCTAAGACACCAATGGGAGGAACGTAGTCCTACGTTAAAATTTGGCCAAAATAGGAGAACCTCTCCTTCGTAGACATTAACTCTCATATATCGTGGAGTGAATGCTATAAGGAGGTAAATACAAAGTTATTGAGTTGCGTAAGGTGCATTTAGTCTGGATTCATACCATACTACAACTGGGTAGCTGTAGGTATACGATCCCCAAGCGCAACTTATAATGTCCAGGTCCTCGAAGTATACCACAATCATTAAAAAAGCAGTCAATTATGTTTTTCTTTAAACAACTTATTTGTGATTAGCTAATCACTAAATTTGCCTAACGATATATAATAAATACTTTCACAATGTAAAGGTATTTAATGTTTAAATCATACTTGAGTTGATTTACATTATTTTCAAATAAATATTATCTGGGTGTAGACAGAATCATTATGTAGATTAGAGTCTTGCAGATACCAGGATTCTTTTGGTAGCGCCAAATATTTGCGTGCCAAATTCTTTCTAAGATATTTTCGGCACAATAATTGCTGATTAGTGTAAATTTTCGTTTTTGGATTGAGATGTGGCAGGATGAAACTCTTTTGTTCCAGATGTTCGGTTAAATCATTGATCTCAACAATGTCTTTATTTTGTTTTAATGAAGGCTACAGATTTAACCTTGGAAATGGCAATACAGTAGACTCCGCTTTATGGATTATTTCGGGACTCAAGGATTTTAGTATCATTAAACGATTGATAACAATAACCGAATTGGGTAAAATCAACTATTATTTATCACATCAAGGGCAAAGTAACAAAATGGAAAAGAAAACACTTACCTCAGGGCTATCTATAATTTATTTCAAAAATTAACAATTAAGAAAATTCATTAATTTTTTTCTTGACGACAATTATTTCTTAACAGTTCATTTAAATTGTTCGTACTCGTATGTTTTTTAAAATTTGTAGAACGATGCTGCACGCCGCGCTTCAAAATATCAAGGTCTTGCCTCATTTCAGCGTTCGTTGGAGAGTTTTCTTCAACACATTCGTACCAGTCGGAATCATCAACTTTTGCTGCTTGGTGTAGCAAGAACAAGCAGGAAAATTTCCAAGCTGGCAAATTTCCAAGTCTGTTAGTGTGGCAGCTACTGGGATTCCCTCGTCAATAGACATCCATTCTTCATACTCTTCCTTTTGCATACCATCAGGAGGAGGTTCAATGACAATTACCGACGGTCACGTCCCTGCCCGCTAAATGGACAAGAGGAACAAAGAGAGGTCATGAAAAATAAACCCCGAAATTCTTACGATGTGTTGGAGAAAGTGGCCTCCAGATATTTCCTTACAAGTCGAACCAGAAATTCCACTAACGTCAATCGCTAACGCTGGTTGAAAATGAGGGATCGATCAATTCTCTACTTCAAAACTGATAACATTAAACTATTTAGTGATCACACTTAGCGAATAATTTCGTGTATATTTGAATACGTTTATTCGGGGCCAGAGGCTTTTGATAATATAAAGAGAATGATAACATTAGCGATCACATTAGGCGGAGTCTGCAGAATAAAAAGTTATGGAAGTTTGAATCTCGTTTGAAACGTCGTTGCTAAGGTTTCAGGTTTGATTCGTCTATCTTGTCTACGTCTATCTTGTCTACG
Organism: Araneus ventricosus; assembly: GCA_013235015.1. Classification (NCBI taxonomy): domain Eukaryota; kingdom Metazoa; phylum Arthropoda; class Arachnida; order Araneae; family Araneidae; genus Araneus; species Araneus ventricosus. Next base: position 9,881 of record BGPR01049521.1, read on the forward strand.
TCTAGCTATTTCCAGACTACCTTGACTCCATTTACCTTGCTCGCGCAATTTATGGCAGGAATGCTAAACTGAGAACATTAACATGTTAAGAAAACATCCAGTATTTTGAAATATATTACATCATTAATTTATTAATTAGCTGCAAAATCTAATATTTATTTTTTCTTAATTGCAAGAGAGCTATTAAAGTATTCTTCAGCCACAATTCGATATTAAAGAAGAAAATTCGCAACCGATGAGAGGTAACGAAAAAAGTAGCAAAGCAATAGCAATAATAACTCAACAAAAAATATTTTAAAAAATTCGAGTTAGAAGATAAGAGTTTTCTTCAATTATACATTATTTTAATTTATAAAACCTATTCTGGTAAAATAACGAATGTATATTTCAGAAGAATTGATTATGAAACCCTGAGAATGAAGGTATTAGAATTAGTTTAATTATTTTAGTGCCTCGCTTTGAATAAATAAGGCGAATATTTGTAGATGTACCACGTAATTTTGAACCGTTGTCAGATGATGAGAACGACTTCAGAACCAGCAATCCCTCCCGAAACTTCCACACCGCACCAGCGGAAGGGTGTCTAATCCTGGAATTCAGATTTAGCATGTACCAGACACACACACGACTCAGATCTTTGGCGGAATCCGGTTTCAAGCCTAGAACCTTCCGGCCCTGACCTACCACCATGCCACGGCAATCCCATAAATGTGTCAGTAAAAAGAAAGGATTAAAAATCTTCTTCGTTTCATAATAATTTATCAGTGATGTTTTTCTATCTATAAATGTTTAAATAGAAAAGAATTAAATTAAAAGTTTCTATTTTACCTCCACGTTAAAAACAAAATCTCTTACACTCTCTCTTAAATATGACCTCTTATATGCGATAATATATATTTTGTTTCAGCTGCGGCGATAATATTAGGTTAAAGCAAACTATTAAAACACACAAAAATGATTTAGTATAGTTCTTTCCAGAAACTGGAAACTAGTTAACACTTTCTTAAAAAAATAATACTTTTATTTTTTAAAAACCGAAAAATCCGTTCTATTCTCACCGACGTGTGCCGCCTCAAGTTCACACAGCTACTATTTCTAGTAATCCACTGCATTACGGGCAAGAGAAGAAAACCAAGTTAAATTTTTCCTCGCACATTTTTCACCAAACCGAACGGCAAGAGAAAGTAGCCGACAGAAAAAGAGGAAAGCCTTAATATTTCGAGAGCAGGCCGTTCTTTTCTCACGGAAAAGAAGAACGGAGGAGAGCTTTAAAAATTTTTCTTGCGGAGATTAAATTCCATCAACTGCCTTTAAAATAAAAGCTCTTCTCATTCGAGGAACTTGCAATCACTTCTGTTCTTGTCCCGAGCTCCACTCTTGGGATCTGGATTTGGAATTGAGTTCAGAG
>BGPR01049522.1:0-11288 GCA_013235015.1 Araneus ventricosus
CACTTCCGTTCGAGATTTACGTATTGCTAAATTTAAATAAAGACGAATTCTATTAAAGTGTTAGCATATCTTCGTTAGACGATGTAATTTTTTCACAACAAACGAATAATTCCAGTGTTAAATGAAAGCGACATTAAATACGATGAATAAAGAAAGTAAAGAACATGCTTAAAAGCGAACTAGAGGTATATTATGAAGAAAAATAAAGAAATATGATAGTTAGATGATTAGGTAAAAGGAACATAGATTTACTTACGTCCTAATACAATAATTCATCTAAAAATTACCTAAATAAGACGTGAGACTCTGTAAATTGTTACAGCATCTGATTGAACGATACATTTTCTAACAAAGACGAATAATTTCGGTGTTAAATGAAAGCAGTAGTAAATACATTGAACAAGGTTAAAAGAGCGAATACCTTAAAAGTTAATTATTGATTTTCTAATAAATGAACTAGAATTATATTATGAAAAGAAAAAAAAAAATGAGCAGTTAATTTCGGAGTTAATTAAGATCTTGCTCAGATTCACACAGTCTAATAAATAATTCATAATAAATAAGACCAAATTCTATTGAGTAACATATCTTCGATTAGACGATGTAAATTTTACACAACAAAGACGAATAATTCCAGTGTTAAATGGACGATATTAAGCCATTAGACAAAGTAAACTAATAGTAAGAAAACCTTAAAAAAATTTGAGACTAGGAATTATATTATGAAAGAAATGAAAAAAATATGATAGTTAATTTTGAAAGGCAAACGTAGTATTCTAGGATTCTATTAATTCTGCTCTTCACGTATAGCCTTATTGCAAGCGATATTTATTTTATTCTTTGTTAAGCAAGCAGAAGTACAAACTCCACCAATACACATTCCAGCAGTGTAGATTTTTATCTTTCATCTATTCAGTCGTCATAATTCTGCAGATATACTTTTTGTTTGCAATTTTATTATAGTTTAACCTTTGAGGGGCGGCCGTTCTAGTGATATTTTTGGCTTCGGGCACAGTCGGTTCCAGGTTCGAAGAGCAATTCCCACAGAAGATCCGTCATTAATATTGTTAGACTGTAGGTGGAAATGTAACGTGGAATAAACGTTCCACTGGTCATCACGGAAGTTTGGGTGGAGGTGCCAACTCAGGCATCATCTCGTCATCTGACCGCGGTTCAACATGGGACCGATCCGTCCCAAATTGCCGGTGATTCAAAACTGGACTTCCAATATAAAAATAAAATAAACTTGAGGGACGGCTACACACCTCGTGTGGCAGTTGTCTCAAAGGGTTAGTCAGTTATTCAATTGATCATCAGGTTGAATCCAAAAGGAAATAAGTTCAGTAATACTCAATGTAACAATATTACCTCGTTGCCAAATCGCGACTACATAAATTAAGTGTATTAACTATTTATATTCGCCGCCATCGTGGGTACGGTCTTATTTCATAAACAGCAAACTGTCGAATCACCAAAATTAATTAGAAACAAGAGATTGGTAAGAGACATAAAAAAAAAAAACTGTTTCTTATAATAAGCCTTTCAATATAATTATGAAAAATAAATATTAGCAATTGTTAAAGTTAATATTATTCCCAAGGTAGCACAACATGTTGCACGATATTGTACAATATTGTTCGATATTATATGATATTTTACAGTCTAAATAATCTTAAGGAGAATACGGGACTGAGTAGTGACAGTACATTTTGTCTAAATAATCTTGTGAAGAATACGGGACTGGTAGTGACAGTGCGTTCTGCAAATAATCTGGAATGCAGGACTGAGTAAGTACCTTTGTCTAATAATCACTTAGGGAGAATACAGGACAGGTATTGAAGTACTTTGTCTAAATAATCTTAGGGAGAATATTTTGGGGACTGAGTGAGTACATTTTGTCTAAATATCTGCAAGAATACAGGACTGAGTAGTGAGGAAGTACCTTTGTCTAAATAATCTCAAGAGAATACAGGACTAGTAGTGACAGCATTACATTTGTCTAAATAATCTTAGGGAGAATACGGGACTGAGTAGTGACAGTACCTTTTGTCTAAATAATCTCAGGAGAGTACAGGTTAGTAGTGAGGGAAACACCTTTTGTCTCTAAATAATCTTAGGAGAATACAGGACTGAAGTAGTGAAGTACCTTTGTCTAAATAATCTTAGGAATACAGGACTGATGGTGGCTCTTTACAAATAATCTTAGGAAGATGCAGGACTGAAGTGGTAACAGTACCTTTGTCTAAATCTCAGGAAAATACGGGACTGAGTAGTGACAGTACATTTGTCTAAATAATCTTAGGGAGAATACGGGACTGAGTAGTATCCAATAATCTCAGGAGAATACGGGACTATGGTAGAGTACCTTTGTCTAAATAATCTTAGGGAGGGCTACCGTTGAAGGTAGTGACAGTACCTTTTGTCCTACAACAATCTTAAGGAGGAAATCAGAACTGAGTAGTGAGAGTACCGCTGGCCAATAATGCCTGAGGGAGAATACGGGACTGAGTAGTGACAGTACCTTTTGTCTAAATAATCTTAAGGAGAATACGAGACTGAGTAGTGACAGTACATTTTGTCTAAATAATCTCAGGAGAATACAAGGACTGGAAGTAGTAGAGTACCTTTGTCTAATAATCTTGGGAGAATGGAACTGATGACAGTACCTTTGTCTCACCAAGGAGAATACAGATGAGTAGTGACATTTTACATTTTGTCAAGCATCTCAGGGATCACAGGACTAGTGGTAACAGTACCAATATACAGGACAATATAGCAACCTAGTAATGGACTGGTACGCCTAGATTTGATATCATGATATAGTTGCTCTTTAGATTGCCTATTTTGTCGTCTCTTTGAATAAAGAATACACCAATAATTATTTACTGTCTTTAGCAGAAACGCCTCTAGAAAACTTGTAAAGATATCTCAGCCTGAAAATTTCCACATACCAGCAAAATATCAACAACTCAGTTCAGCAAAATGCAGTTTTTATATATCATTACCCAAAACAATTCATTGAATCAAATCCACCTTTTTGGTCCTTCATTCAATTATAATCACGAAACCTTCCAGCGCATATGTAATGAAAGAATGGGGCACCGTTCACAATCACTCGCGTTGTCCATTTCATTCCTTCGCCAGGGAGCAGGAGTGTGTTCTCGCTCATTAGTGTGGAGAGGACGCGGCATTTTCAAGTGTCTGCACCACAGGTAAGAGCCGCACAATGAAGGGTTGCTTTTGGCCTGACGTTGACATGACTACGAGATAATTGATTATTTAGATGTGCTTTACTTTCAGCTGTCGAAGATTTTTTCGTTGTTTGCATTCAGTGAGTGATTGTGGTGCGTACTGGGCTGGGGGTAGTTAATCGCAATTTTTTATGAGGAATGACTCGAAATAAAATTTGTCGAATCGAGATATTTGATTTTTGTGTTGCGTTTTTCAGTAATGATGCTAATTTGATAAATGTCTGCTTCGTGTGGGTAATAAATTAGTTTGAAATCAATCGAAATAATCCTGTTTTTTATTACTTAAGCGTTCATTTTGTTGAAATGAAGAGTCGCTGCCTAATCCTAAACGCAGTTATTTATTTTTATTTTTATTGCGAGGTATGAAAAAGAAACCCTTGCAATCATCAAAAAAAATTGAGCTAGAGATTTTGATGGCCATCCTGTGTCCGATTATTTTTATTTTTATTTATGGCTGTCTATCTATTATCTGTCTATCTCTCTGAACCCGGCTAGAGTGAGAATTTCAGTATCTCAAAAACTGGAGTAAATTTTCATTCACGAAAACAGAATGGAATCCTCCCTTTCTTTACAGAAATTCCAGGATCATCAATGGTCACATCATCAATGGAAATTCCACAATCATCATCAATCAGGAAATTGGGCCATCAATGGTCAACAAGGAAAGGAACTGCTTTTCTCCCGTAAAATTCACTCAGTCGCCCGAAACCGCCTGAGTCCGGCCTCTGTCGGGCGATTTGAGGCGGGTTAGAGATCACAGAGTTAAACAATAAAAAAGGAATGATTTAGACTGAAATTTAGAATGTGGCCTCGAAATGATAATTACAAATTTCTATCACATTTTGGACGAAATCGGTGAAAGGTAGGCCGACTGTCTGTCTATCCGTGTACATGTGATCACAACAATTAAAAAACGTGATAATTTGACTGGATGAAATTTGGTTCATGATTTTAATACTAGAATTGTAGATCCGTATCAAATTTCGGGCCAAAAACGTCAAAAGGTACTGTTCAGCATCGGATTTCGAGACTACCAATTTTGGACGATTTTACACCGGAAAAGGGGTGTCAGGCAATGAGTCACATGAGCGCATTTCCGGAGTTCTTTGTTAGGTCACGATCAGTAAAATGTAAACATCAGCCTTCCATTCTTCACTTTCCCCTTATTTTGATGAAAATAATTCCCCCCGGCGCATGCGCAAAAGAGCGGAGGGTTTCCGAATCCGCTGTATACAATAGACTGTCTGTGTGAACAAGATAACTGAAAAATGCAACAAGCTAGGATACTTAATTTTCATGTATCATCCTCACTTCAACCTTGTCGATATGTTTCTAATTTTAGAGTTAATTCGTCAATGGGAGTACTATCTGTCTATCCTTCCGTATGAAAACATGATAACTGAAAAAGCATATAATCTATACTTCTAAAAAGCAATGTTTGTGTGTTTGTGTGAGAGTGGGATGTCCAGACGAATCTATCGAACTTCCATCTATGAAATTTGACTCACAGGTAGTCGTAATGGTGACTCAATGCACCTCGAAGCCCGAATTTTAAAATTTAATCTAGAAAATTTTTTATTTCTTGTTCTGAGCTGTTTTGGGTCATTTGTGGCACGTTTACGGCTGTAGTATCTTTTCTAATGATCGTAGATGTAGATCGTAGATCAATGCACCATCGGATAGAACAAATAAGTTTCATTCTAATGAAGTTTGTGTTGAATTTCTAACGTAATTTACTGAATTTTGAGAAATTTTTAAATAATAGTCACTTTTCGCTAATATTTTTAATTTTGAATTCTTAATTTCTCGAATCCAACGTTCTAACAACGCTAAATTTTCAATCTTTTGAGGCAGTAACTGGAACAGTTCTCCTAGATTTAAAATAATAACGGTTAAAATATCTTTTATTGTTGAATTTTAATTAAATTTTCTGAAGTGTTAAAAGATTTTCGCTCCATGATTCTTCGTTACCAAGATTGCGTGTTGTATTCCCAGCATGCATTTCCTCGAAACCTCGTGACGTCATAATCCCTTGCAGCGAGGTTTTGCAGTACGATCGTAGATCATGCTTTTCATTTGTTTGTTTTTTTACTTTTTGATATTCGAGTTTAAGGGCTGATATCTTTACTTACAGAAGACATGTTCATCCTGCACTCAAGTTCCTGCATGTACTTTCGCTAAAAATATACAAGCGAAGCTGAAAAAATATGAAATATGACCTCAATGACCTATTTACATTATGTGGCTTCAAAGTTTAAACCTAAAGCTGGAGAAGATTGCTTTTTTTCCCTCTTCTTCTTCTCTGATTCAATTTGGATATTTTTGAATACCATAAAAATTATATTTGTCTATATCTTTCGAGGCGTGTTGGTCTATTTGAAATCGCTTAAAATTTCATTCGGTTTTCATTCTTTAACATTTTACCTGGTTTATAGGAATCAATCTTTTAAATCCTAAAAAATGTTTTCGAAAATATAGGTTTATTTGGTACTGCAGCTTCAATTTGAAATCATTTCGTGCAGCGTGAGGTTCAAGAAAGGGTCCGGGTGTGCATTGAAGCTGACGGAGAGAAGTTTGAACATCGAAAATAAAGGTATCTTGTGATAACTAGTTGTATTTTCTTTCTTTCTAAGAATGTTTTGTCACGTGCCAGTGCAGGAAATCGCGAAAAAGCAAATACGCTTTTTAAGCATTTCGTTCTAAGCATTTACGTCCACAAGGTGTCTTTTTGTACTAAATCGATGATGCTCTACAGCTCTGTAATTCACTTTTTCCCTCTATCTCGTACCGTTTTAGAGATAATAACGCTGACTCCACCGTTTTCCACCAGGTGGCGCTGTAAGTGGTTTCATCCAGCAGCGCATAGTCTCTTTACCATGCCTAGACACCACTCTTATGAAGATAGCTGCAGACATTCGGTAGTTAAAAGGGTGGTAAGGGACTTTAGTGTGCACTCTGTATATTTTTGTATGATTTCGTTTTCAAAAATTCATCTTATATCATTGTGGACTTTTTTAAAAAAAATGTTGAAATTCGTCGTACGGGTACTGATAGTGTTAAACAAATGAAATTTGGTCCCAAAAATAAAACACAACAGAACAGGTCCAAAAATCCATCCTCGATTCTCTTTACTATATACCAATATAAATGCAAAACGCTCCTGTATAGTCTGAGGTATGCATGAAAGTCGAGTGAATACTCCCCCTGGTTAAGGAAAATATCGAGGGAAGTAAAACTTCTGTTTTTCTCACTTTTCGCTTAGGGGTTTACTTATACATGTAATAAAACAGTGGTGCGCAAACCGTGGGTCGCGACCCCTCTGGGAGTCTCACGAAAATTTTTGTGGATAAATTTTGTGGGCTTATTTGATAATGATGAATATAAAAAAAACTTTTTAAAAAAATGCTTTTACCGATGCGTTAGAAAAGAAAGAAAATAATTTTTTCTCAAAAATCTGGATGTCAAAACAAAAATCGGAAAAGCGTGAGTCGCAGGTAGAAAAGCTGTAAGTAAATTAGAATTGCAATCACATTTATAATATATTTTATATGATGAACGTTTAATAACATTTCGTTTTTTATGATAAGCACTAGCAACGTGACCAGGCGTTGCACGGGCTATCTCGAATAATGCGTCATTCCTGGACGGAGAGAAAAAGTGAGGTCATGTCACACATGCCCAACATTCTCTCCTAAATAAATAAGAAGTAAAGAGCGGTTCAATCATTCCGTCCGCGTAAAGGCTTCAAAATATACTTTAAAAAAAATCGCAAAAATAATCTTTATTTTGTAAAATTACGATTCCGGAATTATTTTTTGTCTGACTTTAGTACGGAAGGAATGAGATAACCCAGCGTTGATCGGAATCCATATTTTTTCATATGCCCGCCTCCAGTTTATATACACATGAAGCAAGATGCACTGAGTACATGAAATCTAAAAGTGAAACCTCATAGAAAACAATAGTTTTAGTAAAAACCCTATATGAGCGATTTAATTTTCCCTGTTTCTTTATATCAATTACCAAAACCCACACAAAACTCTATCCACATTGACTTCTTGCATTGTTCAGGTTTCCATATTGCAACAATACATTTTTTTTTATTTCTGTCAGCGTCACTTTTTTATTGTTGTTGTAACAATGTTCTTTAAAGTAAACGACTTCAACAATAAAATAAATTTTGAATTGCGCTGTAACAATGAAAAGTATTGTTATAAAGTATCCGAAACAATGAAAAGTATTGTTGTAAATTAATTTTTAATTAATATCTTTTTCACTAATTAAAATTTCGATATTTAAATGGCCGAAATGGATTCCTTGAATTATTCCCCATCTTTTGGTACTTTCCGCGCGCTTCTCCGTTCGGCGGTTCGTGAGAAGATAGAAGGGCATACATACATACATACATACATACGTTTGTTTACCTTCGAATTTTAATAGGATAGATTGTGGTTTTATATCTTTCTCCTATTGTTTTCAGCGCCTCACTCTTTTGCGATTTTTGTTTTGATCTCCAGATCTTTGAGAATTTTTTTTTCTTTTCTAATGCATCAGTAAAAGCATTTTTTAAAAAGTTTTTATATTTATTATTTTCTAGTTTTTAGACTTTAATTTATGTCATAAGTCTGTTTCTACTGATGGGATATCTTGATCGTACACTTGTTCACGTCTGAAGAGTGGCCACGTGATTTCCGTGAAGTCCTTTTGCAACGTTTATATTTGATCTTAGCATTACTTTAGCACCGATCAAGACCTCTAGTTCTTGAAAAATACTATAGATGGCGCCACGAAGCCTACCATCTGCAAACGTATTTTTTTGAATTTTTTTTAAAAATTAATAACAGAGAGCTCTAAAATTATTACAATATTGCATTGTCATCAAGACCCAATAAATATACAAAATTTCAGAACTTTAGTGCATTAAGAAGTGAGCGAAAAATCGATCACAAAATTCCAACCTTACATACATACAAACACGAAACATTTCGAACTCAGTAAAAGCGTTTAATAAAATATATAAGGCAATGCATTAAAAGGTAGGAATTGTTTTTGTTTAGTTTTGATTTATAACCCATTATTATATATATTATGGTATCTTAAAATCGATTTTTCTGAAGTGCACAATCATATCGCGCCATGTATGTGGAATCAAAATATAATTAAATTAAACGCTTCATTGATAAGTAAGTTCTGAAATTATTACAATAGTCTATTGTCATCGAGAACATACAACTATACAAAATCTCAAAGCTCTAACACACCAAGCAGTGAGGAAAAATCAATGACAAAATTCCATCTTACAAACATAAAAAAGTCAAATTAAATAGAAATGTAAAAAAAGTAAATAAATAAAATTATAAACTGAAGCAGGAATTTACAAATCTGTTTTTAGTATGTATCTTAAACGCATGGAAATAATATTCCTTCGGTTTTGCTAAGCAGAAAAGTACATTCCTAGTGGCTGAATGCACCTCGAAGCCCAAATTTTAAAATTTAATCTAGAATTTTTTTTATTTAATGTTTTCTGTTTTTTTGGGTCATTTTTGGCATTTTTACGGCTGTAGTATCTTTTCTAATGATCGCAGATGTAGATTGTAGATCAAGACACCACCGGATAGAACAAACAAGTTTCGTTCTAATGAAGTTTGTTTTAAATTTCTGACGTAATTTACTGAATTTTGACAAACTTTTAAATAATAGTCTTTTTCGCTAATATTTTTTAATTTTGAATTCTTAATTAATAATTTTATTGTTTAGTTTTTTTATTTATAATTCATTTTTATAAATATTATGGTATCTTCAAATTAATTTTTTCTGTAATTCACAAGCATGTGGTGCCATGCGTGTGGAATCAAAATATAATTAAATTAAACGCTTCATTTATAAATAAGTTCTGAAATTATTACAATAGTCTATTGCCATCGAGAACATACAACTATACAAAATCTCAAAACTCTACCACACCAAGGAGTGAGTGAAAATCAATAACAAAATTCCATCTTACAAACATGAAAAAGTCAAGTTATATAGAAATGTAAAAAAGTAAATAAATAAAATTATAAACTGCAGCAGGAATTTACAAATGTATTTTTAGTAGGTATTTTAAACGCATGGAAAGAACATTCCTTCAGTTTTGCTGAGCAGAAAAGTACATTCCTAGAATTCCTAAGAGGTCTGTCGTATTCTTATTTCTCGAAATTATTTTACATGACGAAACGAAATTTCGTATCCTTTCCTGAATAGTATGCTTCTATGATTTGCAAGAAATGCATTCTTTAAATTGCTTCAAAAGATAAATAAAAATAAATAATAAAAAATTCTTTCGTTTCATGCAAATCCTTTTGAATATGCCATTTTCGTGCATATAAAAGTTCTCATATGCTAATGCTTATAAAAGTTCCACTTGACAATTTCATGCATATGAAAATTACTGAAAAGAAATATTTTTCAAACTCTTCTATTATTTATTCAAAAATCATTTCTGTATGAAATCTATTTCCAGCAATATTGATTTTGCTTCAACTTAGCGAGAAATTTCTTCCTTAAAATATGCATTCGAGCGCTTTTAAAGAGAGAAAGTTTTGTAATCTTTCAAAAGGTTCACATTTTGCATGCATGATATTTTAAAAGAACCTCTCTCAGGAAACTTATGCGTCTCGAAATAATATATTTTTCAAAAATATTTCGTGATCAAGAAAACCTGGAATAACAAATACGAATTTTGCAGAAGTGTGAGATGTTTATTCATATTTCTCTCAATATAAAACATATGTTATCTTTATCGACGTATTTAAAATTTGTATTAAGTTAATGATGAAATTTTAATATTAATTTATTTGATATGATTTTAAGAACAGTTTGTTTGCAGATTCTCTGATTTTTTTTCTTTTTCGAGTGAATTATTTTATGAGTTAAACAGTTGTTGCAATTTTTTTCTGAATATTTATATATATAAATGGTTTTTTTTCTTTCTCTTCCAATATTTAATCTGTTGTCTAAAAAGTTACCAAAAACCTTACAGTAGTATATGAAATGTGCAAATTTGGACAACTAACTCAGGTACCTTATAACAAAAAAATCAAATTAATGATTTAAATTCAGTATTAAATAATTCCCAGTGCTATTTTTGTTTCCTTATTATTTACACTGGTGCAAACAATTTTTCGTAATTTAGTTCTCTGTATCTGTTTCTGAGAGGAAAACTATCTTGTCCAGTTTTGCTCGTTTTGATGTTTTCTCCACATTTTTTCGCATTTCCGCGAACCAAATCTTCGGATGGGCAAAGTGTCATAGCGTTAGGCTGAATAGAACAAAAGATAACCGTTCTCAAACCAAATTGCGCATTTCTCTGCATTGGGGTCTAGAACTTCTATTAGCTCTCCAGTAAAATGCCAAAATTACTCATTATTTTAGTTTACGTCTGATGTACAGGTTTTAAACAACAGTCTAAATATTGTTTCGTCTATTATTTGTTTTTAAATTGATAAATATTTTCCTACATGTTCGGTGTGGTTCCTGCTGCTGACCTGAGTGACTTAAAATTTTATTGTAACTTAAGAAATGTATCAAAATCAGCAATGACCTAAAACCAAAGAAAGAAAACTAACATTAATACCATATGGCGACAACATCGAGGATTCAGGAACGCAGGGCTTAAGTTTCGGACCGCCGAAGATTCACCGCATACGGCAGCTGGCGTATTCGTCGTGTTCGTCATCTGACATTTGTTCAACTTACAAGATTATTCCTAAGCCTGCCTAATGTAGCGTAGCAACATCGCCTAACAACAGTAAACATTCTAGGGTTGCACGTGGAATCTGACCCAACAAGGGGGTCATCATGCCTGGGAAATGACAATGCATCAATGTGCAGGTGCGGCCTAAAAACATCGTTAAGTAGCAGAGTCTCCAACGTGTCTGGGACTGGACAATGCAGTACTCTTAGGAGAATACAAAAGGTTAACTTTGTCAAACTAGGGCGCCGGAACTGGCTTTGTGAAAGATGAAATAGCAAGGATGAATGGTGGTCGCGAATTTT
>BGPR01049523.1:0-11288 GCA_013235015.1 Araneus ventricosus
TTTCCCTGTAATCTATACACAATGGCTTAACTAACTCTAGATATTTTGAAATAATAAGATATAATGTATTTACAAGGAGCGACAATTTGAAGGACCTACAAAATGGTACCCCCATCAAACGTCCACTTCTCCTTCCTTCCATTTTTTATTTTTCCAAATAAATAGTTGCAAATAGAAATAAGATTTTGTTCATTATTTTTCCTGTAATCTATACACAATAGCCTAACTAACTCTTGATATTTTGAAATAATAAAATATAATGTATTTAAGGGTTAAAATAATCTTGAATCCAAGTTTTCTTGTTTTCGGAACAAATATTCTATCAGCCACTGCAAGTTAGAAATAAAATATTTACGTATCGAAAGTTGGTGCACGATTAAATTCATCACTTTGCCTATTTCGATTCGTTTGAATGCATTTTTGGGGAGGTGATGGTGTAATGCAGAACAATTTTTGTTGGTTAAAAATTCAACAAGATTGTGATATTGGACTTTGATATCAGAAGCAATACAAACATCCATCTTATATAATTATGATAAATATTAATCAGTGAGATTTCATGACATGCCCATCCCTTGGATAGTATCAAAAGACTAAAGCTAAGCGACAGTGAAAGTTTTAGCAAATGAAGATGCTTTTGACATTGTTCCAATACTTAAATTCTGTCCATTGATTGAGATAGTGGGAAAAGCTTTGGGTTGAAAATGTGCGAAGGGAAAGACTTCAAGAATTAAATAAAATTAATAGATGCAAGCGAAATGACTTGCTTTGCGTCACGAGACCTTCAACGACGATCAGATGCTTGAAGGAAGTTCCTTTCATCAAATACTTGCTTTTATTTCATCACTCTATCAGCTAATGCCTCGGATGTTAGTAGCAGACATTGATGCGTTCAGTCTGCATCAAGCTGCAAAAAGCTCGCGTCTTCCTGGTGACTTTTGATTGTCAGGTTGGCGCGGGTAAGTCCGTGCAAAATTATAGAGACAGAAGCTTGTACTGACAGACGTATAAAAGCGTGACGTTACACAAAGAATGAACCGCCCACTGTCTTTCTACAGCGGGGAAAAAATTTCAGAAATAGAGGTTGTTGTTTATGAAAAAGAGATACCGCGAGAGCAGTATCTCGAGGAGAAGACATGTGCTTGTCATTTTCTTTTTTTCATCGTCTGCAGTTTCACGGGGAAAAAATAAATAAAGGAACAAACAAAAAATGGTCCCTTTTATGAAAAATAAACAAGATATACTGAACTACGATGCATTCGTCATCAAAATAGAATAAAATGATAATAATTATCAAGGGGAGTAAAAGGGGGAAAAAACCACCTTATCAAACAGTGGCAATTCACAGTGGAAAATAGCGATACGGAAACGGTAAAAAAAAAAGAATCGAATAAAATAGCATGAAAAGAATCAAACCGAATCACTCAACCATTAGATAGAGGGACAGTTCCAGGTATCCCAAAGCTTTATTCAAGTAAAAAGGTGCAAAAAAGCAGTTTACGTGTAAAAAAGAGGAAAGAACTAGATATAAATTAGACGTTACATAAGACTAGCATTATTTATTTTTTTAAAAGAAACGTGAGGTACATGTAAATGGTGCATTATTCACTGGAAGATAGGCGTAAAATCTAATTTCATGTATTTTCTGCTTCTTTGAGTGAAGAGTTTATATCACTCAACCACCACTTTGCAATCTTCGTAAGAATATAAATTTTTGTAGGATCACTTGTTAGTTTTAAAAAGAAAAATTTGTATCATGCTGCATCAAAGATACTGCTTACTATATTCATTCATTTATTTTGTCTTATCTTTTTCAGGTTTTTATGAGTACTTACATCTTATTTCCTATGGATCCTGTAAAACTACGTAAGTACGCCACTACGAGATTCTTTTTATGTTTTTAAAATTATTTTTTCTATATTCTGATAGTGAAATTATACGCCCTCTTTTCCTCAAAAATTATCGATAGATTTATGTGTTGTGTGTGCATGCGTGTGTATGTGTGTGTGTAAGTGTGTGAAAATATTTCATAGTTTTAAAACTTAAAACAGATAACTTCACTTTTTCATCAATAGTCACCAAGTAATTTTCCAGTTATCATTTCCAAGTTTAAACTCATATTTGGCCATTGTAATTTTGAAAAAATAAGAGAATAGAAAATAAATCAATGATTGTATTATTGCATACTTCTTGGGAGAAGTTAGTCTGAATATGTTTCAGAATTAAAATTTAGAAGTAAAACTCATGAAACTTATATGCATGGAAATTTTAAATAACTAGTTGAAGGAAATTGGATGTTTTATTTAAAACGATTTTTATGAACCATTTAGTTATAGACAAAGATTGTTTTACTTTTGACTATAAAAGAGGATGATATTACTTTGTTGTATAATGTTTCGAACTGAAATAAATAACTTCAATGATTATAACAAAAACATAAGAAATAAATGATTTCCGAAATCAGAAAACCTTTCCTGAAGTCAAATTTTTAAATATTCTTAAATTAAATACGTTGCTTGCTTTCTGAAGACTTGGTATTACAATTTACATACCGAATGCAGTACTAATTGCTGCAGTTAATTGATAAAATAAATTCAAGTGAAAATCATAGCAAAGTTTAGTTTCAAAAGGAAATGAGTAAATTTTTCTATGTGGACTATCTTTGTGAGTCACATAGACTATCTTATCTATGTGACTTTCTATCTATCCACATTGCTAGAAGTGTTAAAAAATGTTTTAGTCGGATTATTACGGTAAAATTTGCGTCATTTTGTTAAAAAGATGCTTTTGTGCCAATAAATGATGTCAGAGTATTAAATTTTATTGTATCATAAAGTACATACTATCAATTTAAACAGTGAGAAAGCAAGATATCTTAAACTTTTACTCGAGATTCCTTTCCGAGTCGTAATAAAATATAGCTACCCCGTTTCCGACAGAAACATTTTTCCGAGACCTCAATATTCAAAAATAAATAAAAATGTGAAGCATTAATTAATCACTACTAGAAAATAGTTATTTAATAGCTTTTAATTAAATAGTTGAAATAAAATATGTTTCTTTCATTTTTTTTCTCCTCAGAAAATCTTTAAAATCTGCATGAAGTTAACCGCGTGGGAATTTTGCAACCCCAAAATTATTCTAGGCGTCCCCACCTGAGGTCGTAACCCACAGTTTAAGAAGCGCTGATTAACCGTCAGTTTCTTTTATCCGTCATCATCATTATATAGTATTACACTACATTTCTGTACATTGCTACTCTTAAATTGAAGTTAATATTGATCGTTTGGTAAAATTAAATACAACATATGTATTTGGTTTGGTATTTCAAAGAGTTTTACATTTATTTTCATCCCAAAACCAGCAGTGAAATCACGTTACTGTACATATGTATCAAGTTATCCATCTATTCGGTTACCCGTCTATTCGGTTACCCGTCTATTCGGCTATCCGTCTATTCGGTTATCCATCTATTCGGTTATCCATCTATTCGGTTACCCATATATTTGGTTACCCATATATTTGGTTACCCATATATTTGGTTACCCATATATTTGGTTATCCGTCTATTCGGTTACCCGTCTATTTGGTTATCCATCTATTCGGTTACCCGTCTTTTCGGTTACCCGTCTTTTCGGTTACCCGTCTATTCGGTTATCCATCACAGCCCTGGTCTCGACAATGACGGTTAATCGAAGCTTTACTGTATTTAAAAGTAATTTTTGGGGATTTTCAAAATTAATTTAAGTATTTAGCATTATAACTCCCTTCTTTTTCTTAAAGAATACGTCAAAACGCCTTTGATTGCGTTGATTTTTCAATACACACATGACACATTCAATGTCCCAGTCCATGCATGCATGGCACATAGTGAACTAAATTCTCATTCATATCCCATCCGACATCAAAATGAAACCACAAAAGAGATCCCGGGCAAAGCACACGGCACAACCACACGCCGGAGCTCATAATAGACCTGTCTGTAAGAGCTCACTGAAAGATCCCTCCAACAAAGGCCCACAGTTGCCGTTGTAAAGACATCAACAGCGTACCTTCACTGCTTGTACCTTCCATTCAGCAAGTCTACTTGTAAATCATACATCAAGCCAGACGCCATTCACCCAGTCATTTCGGACGGGTCATAAGGCAAGGGGGAGAATGAATAAGGGAGTATTTTTGTCAACGCCATTCTCTGCCTCAAGTACTCCTACCGCTGTCTCCACTGTATATGATGCTGTATATAGACCGGCATAAAGTGCCGGATGAATGGGAAAATTTAGTCCCGGAGTTGGAAAATGGGGAATTTTGCAAGGTTAAATGGACCCGACCATCCTTTGAAGCTGAGGGAATGTTTTGCAGCCATCCTTCCCGTGGATGGAGGGGGTTGGGATCGGGGATTGAGGTGCCCTTTTTTTTTTGTTCGACTTCTTATGTGTATGAAAAGGGTGAAGTAGCTCAGAAATGTCGGATGTTGAGTTTATCTGACTTCTTTATTAGCTAGGTTAGCTTTGTGCTTTTGCTTATGTTCAGAAAAGAATAAAGAAATTACTCTTAGAGCAAATTAAGTCTATTTAATTTTATTAAGTTTATAATATCGAGCATTTATGTATATAAAAAGGGTTAAATTAGCTCAGCAATGTCGGATGTTGAGTTTATCTGATTTCTTTATTAGCTAGGTTAGCTTTGTGCTTTTGATTATGTTCAGAAAAGAACAAAGAAATTACTCTTAGAGCAAATTAAGTCTATTTAATTTTATTAAGTTTATAATATCGAGCATTTGTGTATATAAAAAGGGTTAAATTAGCTCAGCAATGTCGGATGTTGAGTTTATCTGATTTCTTTATTAGCTAGGTTAGCTTTGTGCTTTTGCTTATGTTTAGAAAAGCACAAAAAAATTGCTCTATAGAGCAAATAAAGTCTATTTAATTTTATTTATTTTTTTAAGTTTATATTGTCGAGCATTTATGTGCATAAAAAGGGTTAAATTAGCTCAGCAATGTCGGATGTTGAGTTTATCTGATTTCTTTATTAGCTAGGTTAGCTTTGTGCTTTTGCTTATGTTTAGAAAAGAACAAAGAAATTGCTCTTAGAGCAAATTAAGTCTATTTAATTTTATTAAGTTTATAATATCGAGCATTTATGTATATAAAAAGGGTTAAATTAGCTCAGAAATGTCGGATGTTGAGTTTATCTGACTTCTTTATTAGCTCACCTGTCTATGCTGTTGCCTATGTTTATAAAACAATAAAGAAATCATTTTATAATGCAAATAAAGTCGATTTTAATTAATTTTTTAGACATATTTAAAGGAATAAAACCGAAAAAGAAAAAGCTATTTATTGCGCCTGTCTTATAAATACTATTTACAGTTGTCTGGTCGTTGATAGTAATATCTTGCAACCACTTATACCCATAATTATCAATGGATTGAATAACTGATAGTTAAAGAATAAGTGAGAAAATATTTGAATTTATTAATATTTTATTGAAGTCAGAATATAGTTCATTTAAAGCGTTGCAATTACTATTAAATATTTCTTCAAAGCATTTAAGCTTACATATAAAATAATATTGATTTTTAAACAAATTTTATTTCATACCTATATGATGACAACTAATTATACGCAGTTCCTTGAAAAACTTTCGAGATTTTGTTATTATGTATTAGTTTTTGCTAAAATATACACTTTTATTTTCCGCCGTGCTTCCGAATCAATACAAAAGATACTAAATTGATGCAATTTTCTTTATTTATCAAATTAAATTGGATAACTCGCTAATCTGAGTATAAGACACAATATTTAACTTATGATAAACTTCTTAATCTGGGAGTTGGAAGTCTGAAGGAATGCATTTTTGATATTCATCAACATTTTAAAGTAAAAACAGGAAAATATTTCTTTAAAAGTTAAATTATTTTAATTGAATTCTCTTTTATTCTTTCTTACGTATGCTTCTTTTTATTATTTTGTACGTATTATGTTATTCTTTCTTACCATCTTTTAGGTTGCGAAAGAAAATAATTTAAGACGTCCTGATTGATGACAATTAAAATTGAGGTAAATTCGAATTTCAACTGCATTTAAATTTCCTTAAATGTCCAGATATACAAATAAAATAATACAAATAGATCTCTTGTTTCACTGAATTATGCAATAATAAGTAAGAATCAGCCATTGCCTTTTGTAGCATACCATGCAAAATCAAAGACTCCAGTTTCACTAAACAGCTATCAAAGTGAAAGATTGTAAAATTTTAATCTTCAACATCTATTATTTAAAAAAACATGTAACAATACAAACTAGTTCCTTTGCGAATGGAAAAACAGCTTATCTCCCACCATTGTGAAGAAAGATCTTAAAAGGGCCCAAATTTGACATTCTATCGAACCGACAATCATACCTGACAGAACAATTCAGAAACATCTCAATAGCAGAGGATACAAAAACATAAAACGCATGTGTGACCTTTACTGGTGTGGAAAAATAACGTCATGCAAAACGCATAAATAACCCAAACTTCGGCAGCGGAAAAGAACGGGAACTTTTTCTTTTTCCCCCCTACCCCCTACTCCCCCCCTTTCACATGGGGGGGGGGGGGGTCGTCAGCCTTTTTGGACCACTTCATTCATTCAGTGTCGAAAAGAGTCGACCTTAAAGTGGCTACTGAATGTTTCGGACAAAGCCCGCATACAAGGTCTATTGAGGGGTCTTCGTCCCCCTCGCCTCATTTTTCGAGGGTTGCCCTCAGAACCGTTCTCGCCAAGAAAGGGAACCTCTCTTGCCTTTGACAAGCGTTAAACCGGAAATTTTCTTCACGGCTTCAGGCCTTGGAAATTTAAATGTCATTCTGGGCATGCCCCCTGTGAGAATATGGTGGTTTTGGAGTCAAAATGAGGTGTTCTAAACGTGAAACCTTATTTTCTCTTGAACGAACAAAAAAGAGTAACATTTATCAAGATAAAAATGTCGCTTTCGGAGATTTTTCTTATAAACTCTGCAATTTAGTTTAGTTACGTTAACGTAGGGGAAGGTGGTGTACCTTGGACATAAGTGTACCTCGAACCTATGCCGATTTTAGCGCCATCTGTATAGATGTATAGAAAATGTTATATGTATTTTGTACACTTGCCACCAGAGGTCCCAGTGTACCTGAACTTATTTGTCAAGGTGCTCATTTGAATGAACGAATCCTGGAAAAGGAAATTGACCCATCAAAAGTAATTTTTTTTTCTGTTGAATTTTGTGTTAATAGTTCCTAAACATACATCAATTACTTTATAGTAAAATGCCTAACTTATAAAGCACAGTTTTAGCTATAGTAACATGTGTTAGAAATTATGTTAAGTCTAACCTCAATTTAGTAGTCAGCCATTTTCCATGAAATGGCCAAGTGGTGTACCTTGGACCATGCCCAAGTGGTGTACCTTGGTGCATGACCACTACATGGTCTACCACTTATGTTGTGGAAAAATGTGATGTAATGTGGAAGTTACCACATCCCGTGTTGACTGGAGGATCTGAAAGGCAGCTTCGGAAATTAACATTTGGAATTGACTTGTCTAATTACAATGTCGGTTAGGCCTACTCATAGGAATGAAACTGTTACTGTAATAATTTTATATTCGGTCTAATCTAAGACCTCATTAAGTAAAAGTGCTCATTAACATTTTTCTGTAGCTAAAATACCAATAAATGTTTATGTTCAAACTATTCGGTTAGATTTTTTAAATCTAGAAATAGCTGGTCCAAGGTACACTACCCATGGTGTACCTTGGTCCTATTTGCACTTTTTTTAAAATTGTAAATAATGCACTGAAATACTTTTTTAAAAAATCTACAAAAAATATATGTTGTGTATAAAGGTCTAAAATATGAAAGAAAAATTGTTTTGTTACCTTTCTTTTAGTAATTATCCAATTAAAAAGTAAAAATGGGACTTAGGTACACCACCTTCCCCTACTGTTTAAAAACAACTCGGAGACAATTTTGGGATTGACCTCAGATTTTTGAACCCTAGACAAATGACTACCACGACACCTCAGCTGAAACCCTTATCTCCACACTTCCATACAACACCAGCTGGGGGACGTATTTAACATGCATCAGTCTCCTATGCATAGCGGACCTTGGGTTGAATCTAGTTTCTAACTCGAGATCCTGCAGCACCGAAACCGAAACTCTGCCATGAGGTATATAAACTTTATAATGGGAGGGGGTCAGTTCTTTGAATTTTAAAAACGTTCCGAGGAAATGTTTGCTTTTCTTGTTTGATTGATTAGAAAGTCTTGTTGAGATTAAATCTTGAATAAATATTTAGCCCATTAGAATCGATAAATGTCTTTGGAGTATGATAGGAAATGATCAAGCATCACTAATGCTCATCTTTCCATTCTACGAGTAATCCCATGATTCATCCTTCCATCATTTGTGGCCGTGGTGTTCTGGTGGCAGCGTCGATACGATTCCACCAATGATTCGCATGTACGTGGGCATAGTGCACCTGATATTCATCAAGGGAGAATTGTTCTCCCATTAATATGATACGGATGTTTGGATACCCTTTGGAACCTTGGTGGCCTGGTGGTAGAGCCATTGGCTCGAGACACTACTCCACCGCCATGCACGGACATAGTGCACCTGAAATCCATTAGGGGCGACTGTTCTTCTATTACTACTGTGCGGAAGCTTGAAGAGGAAAGGAATGCCGTTTCAAGTATCGTTCTTATCATCTGCCTACGGTTCAAAATATGAGGTCCGTCCGAAACTGACGTTCATTTTGCTAAACTAAACAGTCCTTTTTCCAAAATCATTCATCATCTTTCATTCTCTTCTCCATAGCATCTTACTTGTAAATTAAAATTTAATTATTAAAGTTTTAATTAAAAAAATAACACAATAAGAAACGAAAATAGTGACCAAGTAAAAAATATTTTTTTCTTAACAGTAATATAGTAAAATCAATTCACGTGAGGTCAAAATCATATGAAAAGCGTTACATTGCATCTCATCGTGTATTCATTAGTCGTTTGTTTTATTCTATGCTGGGAACTAGCGTCCTTTTTCCTCCTGGAAGAAACGTAATGGAATCCAAATTTGAATTTCCGCGGCTCACATAAGGATGAGCTGATTCCATCATATTTTTAACGGACTGGGCAATTTATTTATTTGTTTCTAAATGTTTTGCCATTTCAATTGTGTTGCCATGGGAACAGCATTAAAGTAATCACGTGACTGATTTAATGTTGCTCAGACTCATTTTTCGGAAAACAATTTCTTAATGCGGACGAACGAGATCAATTATAAAACGTCAGTATTGTATGATTTATAATTGTATTTGTCAATCTGATTGAAAATAGACGCAATCCATGCTTATTTTTAATTCATAATTTGCAGAAAATACTTTAGATTATAATATTTAATAACTATTGTGACAATTCTTGCCGAAACATTACTGCATTCTGTATTCTCATAAGATGACTAAAAATCTGATCATCGCTTTATTTAGTAGAATGAAAGTTCTTCATAAACGAAAAGTTTTCGCCAAATATACGCGCCAAGAAGGCGATGAGATCTGAATAGACGGGAGGGATCACTTCTTTCTAAATTATGGGAGTGCTCTCAATAGGGCTGACTTTTGGAGTGTGCAGCGCCAACCCCGACTTTGACTTTTCCCTGTCATCTAAAAATCACTGAGCGGGAAATGAATAGAAAGATCAACCGCAGAGGAACGGGGAGACAGAGAGAGAGATTTCCCCTTGAAAAAACTTGTACTTGTTTTCACCATGAATAGCATTCTATCCAGCACCAAACATATTGGATTTAAAACTGTTATAATATATTTTGAAGTTCACCTTTCATGTGTTTTTGGATGCATTTCTGAAGCTTTGTCATTTATTCATTAATTGATATTGAAAAATACTTTATGAATTTTTCTTCTGTGCAGCGTAACCTTAAATAGTTAGCAAACAACATTAATATTTTTTTATAATTATTATAAGCTTTTATTTAATTTGAGTATCTTGTCCATAAACCTTGAGATCGGTTTCTTACCCACTTCCAATCGAGCTACAGCTTTGAAATTTAGCACAGAGGTGGGTTTCCGGAGACAATACAATATTATTCAAAAAAAAATTGAAATCTATACCTATTTTAAACCTAACAAAATGGTATTAAAATTTTAGCCCTATATTTGGGCGATAAAGTTTGTAAGGTGGTAACCTCACGTTACGTAGAGCTGTAACAACACCAATTCATTTGACGAAATTATAATGTGTAAACGAATTTTATAATTTAAAGTGCATTTTGAATAAAAGATTATACCTTATACTTTTTATATTATTTATTCTCTTCTGGACAGTCGGTAAAACTTCAAGTTAAACTACTTAATTTTAAAAATAATGATGGAAATCCCCTTATTTCAATGCTATAAATATTAATTTGGTTTAGTTATTAGATGAACTGCATGATATTTGTGATTGTATCTGCTTTTTTGACAGGGGTGGTGCCAGAGGGCCAACCGGGGGGGCATTGCCACCCATCGGGAATGCTGTTCCCCCGTCGCGGAAAAATTTTGTATCCCGTCTGAGAAAATTTTTGCACGGGATATTCAACTGTAGTTGATAAATAATAATCTGGCGAAAATCTGAGACCAATTTCATTACAATCGTCTCCCCCCGGGACCGCAGGGGGGGGCCCCCGGGGGGGGCGGGGTCCCCCCCCCCCCCCCGTCGGGCAAATTCCAGCGCCATTCCTGCTTCTTGAACGCCGTACTTTTCAAGCTACAACTCATCCAGCACATTCTACCCTCCAAGTTTCCACACCGTACCAGTATGAGGATGTTAAGCTCTTCACCGATTAAATCTGTACCAGTCTAGCGGATATGTTGAGAATCGCCAGAACGTGCCCCCGCCCCCTCCTCGGTGACGAAAGGACGTTTACCCGTGCCGTGACAGTCACATGACAAAAGTAAATGAGCATGGAGTGTAACAACTAAATGCACACTGAGTTCATTCTTTCCTTTTCTCTCTCTGCTAGATGCTTATTAAATGCCATAATTAAGCTGGTACGGCTCCCTTGACGTGCATCACATAAGCATGAAATGACTCCAGTTATTTGTTAGAGGTAGTTGTGACCCCAGGTAAGAACGAATCTGAACTTTGATGACACCTGATTCACAGCGTGCAGGCATGTTTTGAAATTCATCTTTTGTTGAATACTTGACGCGACTTGACGTTGTACGTGAATGTATACCATCGGATCATTAACGACCCTCACGACGGTACACTG
>BGPR01049524.1:0-11288 GCA_013235015.1 Araneus ventricosus
GAGTGGAGATAGTCTTCTTTGCCCACATCTATACTTAGCTTCCTAACTCCCCATAGCTTAGAAATCTATATTTACGATTTCGAACCAATCAATATTAATATCACCTATATTATGCACAGCTTTTACTTCCTGTATTTTCAAAACAAATGTAGCAACTTACTAAAATGTTTACTTCACAAACACTCGAGAGTGGAGGTAGTCCTGTTTGGCCACATCTATACTTAGCTGTTTAACTCCCCAAAGATTAGAAAGCTATATTTACGATTTCAAACCAATCAATATCACCTATATTATGCACAGATTTTTCTCTCTATGTTTTCAGAACAAATATAATAGCTTATTAAAAAGTTTACATCAAAAACACTCGAGAATGGAGGTAGTCTTCTAGTTTTTGTGGTATGAAACTTTTTTCTAGAATCCTTGCAAAACATAGTTTAAAGTAAAGAGAAAAACAGGATTAGATGGAACTAAACAGGAGAAAGCCACTCTATGATCTTATGTCTGTTTTTCTTTAATGCGAATTATTTGCATATATCTTTTCTTTAATCAGCATTTATAAAATTGCAATTAAATGTCTCGACTAAACAAAATGTTTCTATTATTTTTACGGTGCCAAACTCGTTATTGACTCACCAATACATTGAAACTAAAAACGGCCACCATCTTACAACAGAATTAAAAAAATAAAAAATCGGACAGGCGCATCGTTGTTAATGACGTCAGGGAACCTGCATTCTAAATTTGAAGAAAAACGAACGTGTTTGGCCGTGAGTGCATAAAAAACTAATTTACAGATAGATCAAATGCTGAACGGTCGAGTTGAAACTGAGACCTCGCTTCGCTCGTTCAATTACAGAACCATTACTTTTTATCTCATTCTGAAGCAGTTACTTCATAAAGATCCATTTATGCTCCAACTAATACAGTGAGATTTGACATATACAGAGCAGTTTCACTAAACAAGTTATAAGTTACATTTGGCTACCAGAAAATATCATAAAATCAATCAAACCATAAAAATAAAACACCCTGGACTGCGTATGTAGGTCCAATTAGACATTTCATGTCAGCATTAAGAATTTAACTGCCAATGATCATGTGTAGATTGTTCTACTTCGTCCAACTAAATCAGGGGTTCCCAAACTTTTATTCTCTCGCGTACCCCTTGATCAATCTTTTTACTTTCGCATACCCCTACTGTCATACCCCCTTCACCATCCGCCTATATAAAGAAGTTTTTATCAATAATGTTAGTGCCTAGGTGAGCCTTAGAGCAGTGGCGGTTTTCCGCACAGGTGTTAGAGGTGTCGTCGTGCCTCGAGACTCTAGGGCCTCAAAATCTATGCAACATACATCGCAGTGCTAAGGCACACATAACATACATCGGCGGCGAATTTACGACATTGCAGCCTTAATTCAATTCACAGAAATGTTTCTCCTCTTTAAAAAAATAAAGCAGTGAATGAAGGCAATGGAACGAAGCATTGGGAGGAAATAAGCCAAAGTACATCATTACTGATAAATTATCCTGATGGTCACTCAGGAAGCGTGTGGACAGTGGCGTCAGAGGCTTCGGCCTCGTGAATCTAGGGGACCTCAAAACTTATTCGACGTGCCTCGTAGCGACAGCGAATTTGCAACATTAGGTAGTGCTAGGGGGCCTCAAAGCAATTTCTCGCCTATGGTCTCATTTTGACAAACTCCGCCACTGCCTTAGAGTCGCATGACTGGAATTTATAACATTTGCAGGACTTATTTTTGGTTTTATATTTTATTCCATTTTTACAATAGTATTAGTTCAATGTCAAAACAGATGAAATCAGTATTATATTAATTTCGCTTTAACTTTAAAAGGATAGCTAAAAAATTACACTTCCTTTTGCTTTTTCTTGTGTCCGACGTTACCGACTTTGAGTTCGTGTACCCCCAAATAGTCTTTTGCGTACCCTCAAGGGTACGCGTACCACAGGTCGGGAACCTCTGAACTAAATGATTGAAATATGAATTTGAAGTTTTTTGTTCGGTTTAGTTGACTTAAGTTGTTGTGAAGTAGAATGGGTTCATTTTAGGACGAATCTCTTCGTTTCAAACCGAAGTCCTGATGCTGCACCCCTATCCAAAAATCTATTCCAATCTTCTAAATTCTATTTTTATAAATATGAAGCAAGTTAAGTCCAATAAAAGAATATAATAAAACGGTATGTCACCAAAACGATAACGTAATAATAATTATAGGAATTCAAAATGCGAGGGCACAGCAACTAGTCAAACAAAGTGTAGAAACAACGCTTAGCATAAACAGTTGCAGAAGGTCCATGCAAAAGCCTTCAATTTCCAGTTTTGGTAGACATTCCAAAAAACTGAATCTCTAAAGAATTTTTTTCTGGTAGATTTTTCAACAAGTACAGAAGGATATATATAATACTTAATTTTTTTAAAAAAACTATTCAAAATTAAACCTTAAAAGCCATTTGAAAATTCAGTTGTTTTCTATAACCACTGTTCTGAATCAGAATTTGATAAAATTTCTCGTATACACTATCGGCGACACTTTACCTTTGTTTCAAATTCCTAGGTAGCACAACACGATCCATAATATTGTACAATATTGGCAGATATTATATAATATTGTACGATATTGTACAATATTGCGAATATTTTTCAATATCGTACAATATTATACAATATCTTTGTGCTACTGGGGATGTATGGATGAAAGAAGCTTGAAGGCGTCACTGCAAAATCTCTATAAAATTTGTTTTTCACCGAATGCTGTTTTAGTATTGGAAAGCAATTTTACCTCAAGAATTGCACTTTTATGATACCAAAATATGTAACATTTTGGAGTAGAAAAGAGGAATGTATCTCTACTTCCAAACATATAAAAATGTTTGCCAGCAAAACATGTTTTTATGATTTTCATGTCAGCAGTAGGTTTGATTTCTTGAATCATTCAGAAATTCTAGTCTACATTATAAAACTTCTCTTGTATAATCTAACGTGTTGAATTATTTATGTTTTTATTTATTTTAGAACAGAAGGGCCGAAAGTTGGATTTCTTAAAGAAATTATTGAGACGCGATTTCAAATCATTCCATTAGTTTACGGAATAAAATGATATCATATTTCTTGAGATTATCAAATATAGTATGAAAATACGATTTTGTTTCTGGGCCAGAAAATATTTTAAAGTTAGGCTGTTATTATTATAAAAATACAAAAAGGTGTAAGGAATTCGTCATTCCTAATATGAAGTTTCAATTCAGACATATTTGGAAACAATGCTTACTTGTGTATGTTAAACCTTAAATGCCCGAGTTTTTAAAAACTGATTTAAAAATGTTTTTGACTTCCATTTCTTGAATAAAACATGGGAAAATTACTTTAAAAATTCTTATTTTGTTTTAAATATGGTTTACGGCTAGAATAGTTTGTTACCAATCGGGAAGACTGGGTTTTAGGAGAGAAAACATTTCCCTGATAAAATTCTGCAATATTAAACGCAGGTGAATTTTAAGAACTAATAACGCGGACAAGGAATTTCCTTTAACATTGTAGACTAAAATATGGTATTCTCAAGCTTACAAACAAGGCTAAAAAGATGCAGCTGCAAGTATAAAACATCAATTTATTTTTATTTTTTATCAGAACTCAGGCTGCAATCTATATGTTGTAAATTGATTTAATAGCATTTTCAGTATGTATTCTCTTGGCAAAAACAGACTTGAGAGCTTTAGTCTTATTCTTAGTATCTTAGAAGACAAAACTTGGTATGTTGCTTAAAGCCGACACGTGCATAGGGCATTTAAGAGTAAAAGCTGAAAAGAGAAACTGATTCAAGCCAGTTCAAAATTGCAAGGTCCATAGCAAAATTGTTGTCATGTATCTTCGAAACTGGACGTTAATCTATCTAAACTTGGGGAGTAAGTTAATGGCTGAAGAGGTCATCCTCGTCATCTGACCATGGTTTATGTCTAAGAGATTCTTCTCGAAATAGTCATTGTGTAGCTTCAAAATGGAATGTAAATATAATAAATCTTACTGTCCACCAATTTCCTGTTAAGCATCTTCAACTCACTTATTGTCAAGCATAAATTATATTCATAAAGTAAGAAGGAATATATAATAAGCTACCGACAACTTCAAGTATCTCATTATCAAATATAAATATCCCTGCAGTAAATATTAATAGGCAAGAGACATTTATTTGTCAGTTAAAAATTGATGCCCAAGATGTTTTACATTTTCAAGAAAATAACCAAAAAATTATTTGCATATAATCAGACTAAATAAATGAGGAACGTCTTATTCCTCAGTTCACAATTCGAGGTCCATTCCAAAATAACCAATGTGCATCTTTGAAAAGCGATATTGATCTAACTAAACTAGGCTGCTGGCCGTGGAGCCATCTTTTTCTTTTGTCCACAGATCACAACTGCGAGAACCTTTCTGAAATAATGTTTGTATAGCTTAAAATCACGACGTAAATATTATAAAACCTACTGTCTTCCAATCAAGTCATTTTCGAATTCATATTCCCAATTCTCAACTTGCGCATGGAAAAATCTAAGTACCTGAGCAGTAGAAAAGCAATAGAAAGGGAGGGACGGAAATCTTCAACTTATTTATATTCAATTATGAATGTTCCAACAGAAAGAAACAATAAAATTGTAGTCATTATTTTTCAGCTAACAAATTAATTCTGGCGGTCTTTTACATCTCTAAAATACCATCAAAAAATTCAATTCCTAATCATACTAAATAACTAAGAATGGTCATTTTTTCCCTTTCCCTCTTAAAAATTACTCATTTCTATGGATATTAATACCCTCGCATTTCAAGCTAAAATTCCCATCCCGGAACTTTTATTCTCGAAATATCCCTTATGTATCTTTAAATCAGAATGCAAATATTGTAAAATGTAAATTTCTTCCAATCAAGTCATTTTCAATTTCTGTTTCAGATCTTAAATTTACGTATGGTTAAATATAGTAGCAAAAAATCAATAGACAGGAAGAAATAGGCACCTTCAATTTATTGACTTTCAAATATAAATGTTCCAGCAATAAGAAGCAATGGACAGGAATATATTATTTTTCAGCTAATAAATTAATGTTTAGAGTATTTAACACTTCCAGAAAAACCATCAAAGAATCCAATTCATAACCATACTGAATAACCGAGTATGAGCGTTTCCCCCTTTTCCCCTTAAAAATTATTTCATTTTTATGGATATTCATACCCTCGTTTTTCAAGCCAAAATTTCCATCCCGGAAACTTTTTTTCTCGAAATATCCTCTGCGTATTTTCAAATTAGAATACAAATAAGGTAAAACCTACTTTCTTCCATTCAAGTCACTTTCAATTTCCTCTTTCAGATTTTCAATTTACCTATGGTAAAATATAGCAGCAAAAAATTTATAGACAGGAAGAAATAGGCACCTTCAACTTACTAATTTTCAAATATAAGTGTTCCAGCAATAATAAGCAATAGACGAAGATACATTGTTTTTCATCTAAGAAATCAATGCTTAAGGTTTTTACACCTTCAGAAAAACCATCAAAGAATCCAATTCCTAATCACACTGAATAACTGAGTTTGGACTTTTTCTCCTTCCCCCCCCCTTTAAAAAATTACTTAATTTCTATGGATATTAATAACCTCGTATTTTGAGCCAACATCACTTCCCGGAGGCGTTTATTCTCGAAATATTCTTTGTAGACTTTCAAATCAGAACGAAAATATTGTAAAAGTTACTTTCTTCCAATTAAGAAACTGGAGTAAGCACAGAAATTAATAGCTAAAAGAGATAAAAGAACAGTGATAAAAGCAATGTGACTGGTTCGCTCTAACGCTGCTGCGTGCATGAAAATTGGGATGACAAAGATATTAAAACAAAACTATTATAGACATTAAAACGCAACAAAATTGACGGCATGCGATTGAATAAACAAAGGAAGGAAGAATCCATATGTAAAACTTCGTCAAAGGTCACTTTCCATTTTGGCAATTCCTCCAATTAAGGCGACGAGGGGCCTTCAAAATCATTTTTAAAACTTTTCAACCAATTAATTTGAAATTTTGCAGGCATTAATAGGAGCATTATATAAGACAACACACAGAACTCCACTGATATATATTTATTTATTTTAGAGTTATGGGTATAAATGTAATTTTTAATAACAATTAATGCCCTTTATGATGAATGTTCCGGGCATTTCAATTTTTGTTCAAATTATATGACATTTTATATAAGTATAAAACATATCTGGAAAAGAAGCTATTTTGTTATTAAAAAGTAAAAATTTTCTGCCATATCAAATATTGGGCACATTTTTTTTAAAAACCAATAGTTTCGAGCTATGATATATGTTCATTTGTAATTCCTTTCTGAAAGATAAAAATTCATCCCAATTTTGGTTTCAAAAGGGTTAGAGTAACTAATGAAAAATTTGGAATATTTTCTGAACATTTATCAGAAAGGGCATTAATTGATATTAAAAATTAACTTTATACCGATAACTCAGAAATAAATAAATATATTGCAGCGAAATTCCGTGTGCTGTCTCATATAGTGCTCAGATTAATGCCTGAAAAATTTCAAATTCATCAGTTCAAAATTTTTAAAAAGGATTTCGAAGGTCTTTGTTCACCTTAAGCCATTTTCAATTTCCTTTCTCCGATAATAAACTTACTTATGGTCAAATATAAGTATTCAATGAATAAAAAGAAATAGACAAGCAGCAAGTGAAAGAAAAAATCGGCTTCTTCAACTTACTAATTTTAGACTATAAATGTTCCAGACAAGAAACTATTACTTTTTGTCTAAGAAATGAATGCTTGAGGCCTTTAACACCTTCAGAAAAACCATCAAAAATCGAATTCCTAATCAGACTGAATAACTAAGATTGGACATTTTCCCTTAAAAATTACTCCATTTCTATGGATATTAATACCCTCGTATTTTAAGCCAACGACCCATCCCGGAAGCTTTTATTCTCGCAGCCAGAAATCACGAGGGGCAATGGTAAGCTTCTTCTGCAGGAAATATTCCCATCCATTGCTACAGTCTCTGCAGTAATCGCGTTTTCTGGTTCGGAGACCTGGGGACATTTGCCGTTATTCACGCTTAGCGACCCTCAATTCCTTGGATTTTTGCTGCTTTTTTGCCTCTGGTTTTTAGCTTTTCCCTCTTCTGGCTCCTCTTCTGTACATTCTTAGAGTTTTTTCTTTCCTCGGATATCTTTCTCCGGGTTCATTTTGATGGTGGGGCGATTTGGGGCAGAGGCCAGTTGTGGAAAGGTCGTTTCAGAAGCTTAATATAATGACTGTGGAATCAATTAGTTGATTGGGTGGAGTTTCGTGTCTGGGCCCATTCGCTTTTGTGTTGTTGAGAAAAGGAAATGCTGAAAGGTTTAAACTTCTTTTGCGATATTTCATTTATATATAAAGGAGCCTCTATGCGCATGGGTTCAATAACTTGTAAGATAAATGCAGAAATCCAATGCTTGCTTGTGATATGTTCCCATTTTTAATTCCTTCTGCAAAAAATTAATAAGTAAATAAATTTAATCAGAACATCACATCGGAATTATAAATAGAAAACCAATTGCTTTTCCCCCCAGAAACTCCTAAACCTATCATATCGCTTTGAGATAGGTATTACATTAATTTAGTTATGTTAACGACCCGTTTTGAAGCAACACGAGAGATATTTTGGGAGGGAACTCGAAATTTCGAAACATGGTCAGATCACGAGGGCGTAACCAAAGCTGGCACCCCCTCTCCAAAATTCGCACCACACTAATGGGAGGAAGTTTGGCCACTACGTATGATTTAAGGTGCAACAGACCTCATACTCGGTGGATCTTCAGTGTTCGAACCTGGAGGCCTCCGGTTCCGAACCCGAGACTTCACCACCAAGCCACCACTGCCGTCAAATAAATATTGCAGTTCTTATATATTTTAATTAAATTACTGATATTTTCGATAGAAATGATAATAAAAATATGACGAGAGGCTGTTTTTTTCAAACAGCCGTTGATGTTAAAGGCGTAGGATTACTTTACTCGCGTGACTCTTTTCCGATTTTCAATTTTTTTTATAACTTCTGTTGTTACTCTTTATCTCTAAAATAAGACATTAGTTATGTTTTTAACATATGTAGTTACCGAGATATAGACGATCTCCCATGTAACGTTTTCTGTGGCGTTTTGGCGTGTGAATCAAATTCCTTCCTAAGACACCAATGGGAGGAACGTAGTCCTACGTTAAAATTTGGCCAAAATAGGAGAACCTCTCCTTCGTAGACATTAACTCTCATATATCGTGGAGTGAATGCTATAAGGAGGTAAATACAAAGTTATTGAGTTGCGTAAGGTGCATTTAGTCTGGATTCATACCATACTACAACTGGGTAGCTGTAGGTATACGATCCCCAAGCGCAACTTATAATGTCCAGGTCCTCGAAGTATACCACAATCATTAAAAAAGCAGTCAATTATGTTTTTCTTTAAACAACTTATTTGTGATTAGCTAATCACTAAATTTGCCTAACGATATATAATAAATACTTTCACAATGTAAAGGTATTTAATGTTTAAATCATACTTGAGTTGATTTACATTATTTTCAAATAAATATTATCTGGGTGTAGACAGAATCATTATGTAGATTAGAGTCTTGCAGATACCAGGATTCTTTTGGTAGCGCCAAATATTTGCGTGCCAAATTCTTTCTAAGATATTTTCGGCACAATAATTGCTGATTAGTGTAAATTTTCGTTTTTGGATTGAGATGTGGCAGGATGAAACTCTTTTGTTCCAGATGTTCGGTTAAATCATTGATCTCAACAATGTCTTTATTTTGTTTTAATGAAGGCTACAGATTTAACCTTGGAAATGGCAATACAGTAGACTCCGCTTTATGGATTATTTCGGGACTCAAGGATTTTAGTATCATTAAACGATTGATAACAATAACCGAATTGGGTAAAATCAACTATTATTTATCACATCAAGGGCAAAGTAACAAAATGGAAAAGAAAACACTTACCTCAGGGCTATCTATAATTTATTTCAAAAATTAACAATTAAGAAAATTCATTAATTTTTTTCTTGACGACAATTATTTCTTAACAGTTCATTTAAATTGTTCGTACTCGTATGTTTTTTAAAATTTGTAGAACGATGCTGCACGCCGCGCTTCAAAATATCAAGGTCTTGCCTCATTTCAGCGTTCGTTGGAGAGTTTTCTTCAACACATTCGTACCAGTCGGAATCATCAACTTTTGCTGCTTGGTGTAGCAAGAACAAGCAGGAAAATTTCCAAGCTGGCAAATTTCCAAGTCTGTTAGTGTGGCAGCTACTGGGATTCCCTCGTCAATAGACATCCATTCTTCATACTCTTCCTTTTGCATACCATCAGGAGGAGGTTCAATGACAATTACCGACGGTCACGTCCCTGCCCGCTAAATGGACAAGAGGAACAAAGAGAGGTCATGAAAAATAAACCCCGAAATTCTTACGATGTGTTGGAGAAAGTGGCCTCCAGATATTTCCTTACAAGTCGAACCAGAAATTCCACTAACGTCAATCGCTAACGCTGGTTGAAAATGAGGGATCGATCAATTCTCTACTTCAAAACTGATAACATTAAACTATTTAGTGATCACACTTAGCGAATAATTTCGTGTATATTTGAATACGTTTATTCGGGGCCAGAGGCTTTTGATAATATAAAGAGAATGATAACATTAGCGATCACATTAGGCGGAGTCTGCAGAATAAAAAGTTATGGAAGTTTGAATCTCGTTTGAAACGTCGTTGCTAAGGTTTCAGGTTTGATTCGTCTATCTTGTCTACGTCTATCTTGTCTACGTCTAGCTATTTCCAGACTACCTTGACTCCATTTACCTTGCTCGCGCAATTTATGGCAGGAATGCTAAACTGAGAACATTAACATGTTAAGAAAACATCCAGTATTTTGAAATATATTACATCATTAATTTATTAATTAGCTGCAAAATCTAATATTTATTTTTTCTTAATTGCAAGAGAGCTATTAAAGTATTCTTCAGCCACAATTCGATATTAAAGAAGAAAATTCGCAACCGATGAGAGGTAACGAAAAAAGTAGCAAAGCAATAGCAATAATAACTCAACAAAAAATATTTTAAAAAATTCGAGTTAGAAGATAAGAGTTTTCTTCAATTATACATTATTTTAATTTATAAAACCTATTCTGGTAAAATAACGAATGTATATTTCAGAAGAATTGATTATGAAACCCTGAGAATGAAGGTATTAGAATTAGTTTAATTATTTTAGTGCCTCGCTTTGAATAAATAAGGCGAATATTTGTAGATGTACCACGTAATTTTGAACCGTTGTCAGATGATGAGAACGACTTCAGAACCAGCAATCCCTCCCGAAACTTCCACACCGCACCAGCGGAAGGGTGTCTAATCCTGGAATTCAGATTTAGCATGTACCAGACACACACACGACTCAGATCTTTGGCGGAATCCGGTTTCAAGCCTAGAACCTTCCGGCCCTGACCTACCACCATGCCACGGCAATCCCATAAATGTGTCAGTAAAAAGAAAGGATTAAAAATCTTCTTCGTTTCATAATAATTTATCAGTGATGTTTTTCTATCTATAAATGTTTAAATAGAAAAGAATTAAATTAAAAGTTTCTATTTTACCTCCACGTTAAAAACAAAATCTCTTACACTCTCTCTTAAATATGACCTCTTATATGCGATAATATATATTTTGTTTCAGCTGCGGCGATAATATTAGGTTAAAGCAAACTATTAAAACACACAAAAATGATTTAGTATAGTTCTTTCCAGAAACTGGAAACTAGTTAACACTTTCTTAAAAAAATAATACTTTTATTTTTTAAAAACCGAAAAATCCGTTCTATTCTCACCGACGTGTGCCGCCTCAAGTTCACACAGCTACTATTTCTAGTAATCCACTGCATTACGGGCAAGAGAAGAAAACCAAGTTAAATTTTTCCTCGCACATTTTTCACCAAACCGAACGGCAAGAGAAAGTAGCCGACAGAAAAAGAGGAAAGCCTTAATATTTCGAGAGCAGGCCGTTCTTTTCTCACGGAAAAGAAGAACGGAGGAGAGCTTTAAAAATTTTTCTTGCGGAGATTAAATTCCATCAACTGCCTTTAAAATAAAAGCTCTTCTCATTCGAGGAACTTGCAATCACTTCTGTTCTTGTCCCGAGCTCCACTCTTGGGATCTGGATTTGGAATTGAGTTCAGAG
>BGPR01049525.1:0-11287 GCA_013235015.1 Araneus ventricosus
CTCAACCCGAAAAAAAATTCTTTCGCAAGAGTCGTGTTCCACAAATTCTCCGATCTTCAGTTTCCGAATTCTTTTTCGAAATTTAATATTTTTCCCTTAACAGGACGAGGAAAAAAGTCTACCTCAAACACAATTTTTTTTTCGCTCTCCCTGAAAAACCGCAAGAGAATCTTTTTCCTTCTGCTGGTTTCGCAAAGTGCTTTTAATAGCGAAGATAAGAAGATTACAGAATAAGAAGAAAATTCAGTTTTTAAAAGAAACTCCACTGCCGCAAAGCCACACCATATAAATGTATACGCAGGGGCGGGGGGAACTGATTTTTCTGGAGAGAAATTTTTACCATTTCATTCCTTGAAAAGCACCGGGCGGACGCAGCCAATGTTTAAGGGAAATATTCGCCATTTTTATTTCATTTTCCTTTCCTCTTTTCTTTCTTTGTGTGTCTTCCATTTTGAGACTTAGGAAGCGTCAAAGAGATGCTGACAAGGTATTTTCTACCGCCAGAGTTCTTTTCATCGAATTCTTGGTATTAACAAACAGCAAATGTAATCCTTATTTGAGCGGCTCGGGTTAGTGAAAGGCATTTTGCTGAGGAGAGGCTTCTGAAGAACTCGAAAGCTTTTCTGATCACTTCATCATTTAATCTTTAATGGAGAAAATATGATAATACGGAAGCGGAAGTCCCTTTGGCACGTAGTGTGCTTGTATCTCTCAATAATCTTACATAGCTTTTGAAGATGTTTCTCAAAGCGTGTTTGCATTTGTTTTCAATATTAAATTTCTTTAAAACCATTAATTTATGATTTTACTGTCCAATATTTATGTTTTTTTACGTAAATGAAATGTGTCGTGTAGTTGAAAAAATGGCCATCTCCATTTTCTTTCACAATTGGGTTTTTTCAATGATTTAAATCTATATGATCTCTTCTACTACTTGACAACACGTAAATATTTAAAACCTGGTTCAATCCATGTTTAAAGTGCTTCCAAAAATCAAGGTGTGCTTCAGAACTTGTCATCTCCACTTACTCTCTGAACCCTTCTAGAGTGAGAATTCCGTTGCCTCAAAACCTGGAGCGAATTTTCGCTCACATGAACAGAATGGAATCGCCACGTCCTTTAAAGAAATTTCAGGAGGTCGACACCTACAATTACCCGATCAATTGTCAATAAAGAAAAGAACTACGTTTTGCCTAAAAAATTCACCCAGGCGCCTGAAACCGCCCGAGTTTGGCTTCTGTCGAACGGGCTGTTTGAGGCGGGTTAGGGCTCCTAGGGATAATGGATACGGATTCAAAACCTGTCATCTACAAATCCGCCAGACAGAGAAGCGACAGTTTCGTGAAACCTTGCCAAACGCAAACTTCCCAGATAGCACGTAAGTTTGCAGCAAGTTTGATTTTGACTTGATATTGCCTTCTCATAGCAAATTTGACTCGTCAAACTTGAAGCGAGTTCGTCCTATGGTGACTTCGAGGCTTGCGTTAACTTGCTGCAAGCTTGTTTCACACTTGCACACTTATCGTGACAAATTTGCAGAAAGCTTGCAGACTTGCAGTGCAAGTCTGCTACAAATTTGCTGCAAACTAAAATTGCTATCTGGGTTACAGCTGTTAATGTGGACATTGTGATAAGTTCGAGTTCGATTTTAATGAATTATTGTACTTTTGAACAAGATGGAGAAAAATGTTGAAGTTATCCTCATCACATAAGGCGTTGTAAAAGAGATCCGTTTGGGTGGAAGCGAGAGGTTGCAAAGCAGCAACAGTAGATTCTGTTCATAATAATTGATTTATTTATGTATAAAAGCGGATATGGAAGACGACTGTAAGACGAGAGAGGCGTAAAGACAGCAGAAATGTCCGTTGTGCCCTCAGAAAAGAGAGGAGAGATCGGAGCTCAACGCATGTGAGATATAAAAAAAGAACGCTGTGATCTTTTTATAAATAGAAGCTAGTGCATGGAATTTCACTACTGTCGGAATAAGTCTCAAGTGAGAAATAAAAATATTTACTATATAACTACTATTATTATAGTAAGGCCCTGGAGAAGATATGACCACTAGAATATGATTTTTTTATGATTGAATCTATTTTTATGGAATACTTCCTTATTTCAATAATATTTTGAGGAAACTAATATGTCTTCTATTTTCTTTACAATTTGGCATATTTATTTAGATTTCAGCTTGTAGCAAAGCTCTCCATATCCAAAGCTAAATCCTTAAATAACTCCCCTGCTTCTACAGGCCTCCTTTCCGTAAATTGCTTACTGAATTACATTGGTCAAATGCATCGAATGCCATGCAGTATTTTTTAAAATCTGATTTTGCTAGATGTGACAGAAAATCGATTTTTCTGAAAAATTTTCTGTTGTGAAGATTTGAAGGTACACGACTGAAATAGCTGAGTTTTTTTTAAACATGATAATGTTTTTAAGTTGGCTTACTACCTGTAAATTACGTGGTACGAAAGTCGTGCATTAGAAGAAAAGGAAAGCAACTAGTACTATAAAGAGTTATTAAATGACAGACAGCTAGGCTATACGCACAGACAGATGGATGGACGGACAAACAAATAGGTATTATTTTTGTAAATTGCGTAATATAAATATCGTTAATAAACGGTTGATGAAATCAAGCTAGATGAATGAAACCTAAAATATAATCATGCTACGATGTTTCGGAATAGAGATTTGAATTTTTTTGTAGTAACTAATAAACCCTTCTGGATAACAGAATTTAGAAACTTAGTTAGGTTAACTGTATTTAATTTGGAGAGGCAGGTTACATGATAATCTAACACATATTCAAGAAATGCTCTAATATAATGGTTGATCCATTATGTGTTTCCTTTTACAGAATGTTTCAGAATAAGTATTCAACAATTAGCAGGGAAGTCAGTTTTACGTCGAAACATTACGTTTGTTAACGCAACTCTTGGCCGCTACAAGCGTCTATTATAGTCACGGCGATTATCTGACGGAACGTAACTCAGGAGAACATCTCCTTCAAGAATATCTGGTCGGTTCTCCTGTCGAATCGTGCAGACAGTAGATATGAGCATAGAAAATAATCTGTCACAACGCCAAACCAAGCGTTTATAATAATCTGTCACAATGAGAAACCAAACGTTTAAAATATTCTGTCACAATGCGAAACCAAACGTTTAAAATAATCTGTCACAATGCCAAACCAAACGTTTACAATAATCTGTCACAATGGCAAACCAAACATTTACAATAATCTGTCACAATGCCAAACCAAACGTTCATCCTGAAGTGCTGTTGTGCACCGTGTTGCTTTGTTGCTGGTAAATTTTCAGCCGTTACATCAAAATGTCGTGGTTTGGTGTAAGTGTTGTTTTTCACATACTCTATGTGGATATAACAGCGACGTTAATCCATACAAAGGAATATTTCACCAATATTGTATTGTGAATAACAAAATTTGAACCAACGCTAACTTAGCCGAGGTCTTGCTATGGTTCACAGAGGAAGAAATGTCCCGAAACAAGATTTTTTGGAAAGATTTGCGCAGTCGATGTACATCCTCCTAATGCTCACTAAGTCTCGTGAAACAATATCATGCGCGCGAGCGGAATCCGTAGCAATATTTCTTCCCTTCACATAGGGTACCTATTATTTCCAAATGATGACGTATCAATGTGTTTAATTTTTTAAATGAATGTTGAAATCTTTTGGGTTGCCATCTAATGAAAGAGTCCAATGATATTCTTCTTTACATTTGTAATTCTGAAAATTTTCTTTTTTGTTAATATTGAATACTTTATTTGTTTCCTTTTTGTATTTACTTGATTAATTTTGTGTATATGTGTATAATTTGCATTCTCTGTTATTGTTTCTTCTTTTCAATTCAGCTATCGTTTGCTTTAAGTATGGGAATGAATGTTTAATCCCTGGCTTGTTTTTTTAACTCTCAAGTTTGCAACATTCATTTAGATAAAGTTTATTCTTTTTAAAGATTTTTTATTTTCATGATGTTTCTATTCTAACGTGTTTGATTCCATATCTTTGTCTTGAGGAATTCTGTGTTGTTTTACAACAGAAGTGTATTTATTCATGTGCTTTAAACTAGCGCTTCATATTCATCAAGGAAAATTATTCTATTAATTCTTCAATTCACTGCCCAGATAGCAATTTTAGTTTGCATGAAACTTGCAGCAAGCTTGCACTGCAAATCTGCAAGCTTGCAGCACGTTTGACACGACAAGAGTGCAAGTGTGAAACAAGCTTGCAGCAAGCTTCGAAGCCACCATAGGACGAACTTGCAGCAAGCTTGCCGCGTCAAACTCATTGCAAATTATAGCAAAAACAGAGTACGAACACAACCCGGAATAGAACTCGCGACCTACCGGTTCCGAAGCTGATGCGCTAACCATTCGTCCAGTTAAACTCTGCGAGAAAAGATAGATTTCGCTAATACATCGTT
Source organism: Araneus ventricosus (assembly GCA_013235015.1). Lineage (NCBI taxonomy): Eukaryota > Metazoa > Arthropoda > Arachnida > Araneae > Araneidae > Araneus > Araneus ventricosus. The sequence continues at coordinate 4,451 of BGPR01049525.1, forward strand.
CGATTCGATTCGTTTACGATTTATTTTAAACTGTTTTCTTGATTTCATTAATTTTTTGAGTTGATAATATGATTTGAAGTTAACGCGAGAGCGATTTTCGCTAATAACTACGTTTTGCTAGTAGAATAAATTATGAAATTAGAGTTCAAAAGTAATTACTTTAAAATGGGACAAAATGTATAAGTTTATTTTTCAACAAACATTGACTGTTTTTTCGGTTTAATTTTGTTTATAAACGCTAAAAAGTCAACATTAAGAAAAAGGCGATATAGTTTTCTTTAAAGTCAAAACTTTTAGTAAAAAGATGGAAAATGTTTGAAAAATTTTTTTTATATAAAAAGTTAGTTTTTTCACAAATTATCATTGATTTATTGAATTAATAAAAAGAAGGGCGGTCTAGGAGATGCTATTAAAAATCGGATGTTTTTTAAAACAGAGACAAAGATAATTATCTTTTTGTGCTATCTTTGCATCAAGCTTGTTTTGCAAACTTGCAGCAAGCTTGCATTGCAACATGGTGGCCCTATTTCTCACGGCGAACTTGTGGCAAACGCGTTTTGCAAGCGAGGGTGGCGCTAGCTGTCACGGCGAACTTGCCACAAGTTCGCTTCAAGTTTGACGCGTCAAATTTGCTATGAGAAGGCAATATCAAGTCAAAATCAAACTTGCTGCAAACTTACGTGCTATCTGGGTGTGTTTTAGAAAAGAAGGAATCTTGATTTTGTTTTGGTATCGTACTACTAGAAATAAAATTCCCTCAAAGGAATTAAAGTGACGAAGCTTTTGGAACCTGAATATTTATTCGACTTTTCTGACTAAATACCTTCATTATTATTTTACACGAATTTCAGATTCTATCCGAGTAACAGCTTTTGATTCACAATTCATTGTTGTTTTTAAATTTCCTACACCAAGCCAAAAACATCAGCAAAGGAACGAGATTTGTTTCCAAAAGCAAACGACTGCGAAGGTAGAAATGATTTTTATTTTGTTGTGCTACTATAAATTTGTAACGTTTTACTCTTGATTGTGAAAACGGCTATCAACACTCTATAATTCGAACAAAATTACTTTAAAACCTGTTTCTTGCAGGCCATTTCCGTCACAATTGATTTCTTCTTTCTCGACAAAATGCTCCCCCATAAATCCCGAAATTTCAACCGACTACGAGGTTTTCAAAAGGATTTCATACATCAGACAAAAATGGCCCGCGAAAAGAAAAGCGATTTCGCTGCTTTTTACACCTCGGCGGAGAGAAGTCAATCGTCGATAACATCTCCCTCGAGATGATTCTGGAAGTAATTTAGCAAGCTTTGGGGTGGCAACAATGCAATCCAATTGTTCAGAATTGATTGCTCGTCGCCGGGCAAAAGGGGGTGAAGGCAAAAAGTTTTATTTCTCGCCTTCAGAAAGAATGGAAATTGGAGATAATGGGGAAAGGGAACGGACCGAGGTGTGGAGAAGCTCCACTTTCTGATGTAGATGTAACTTGATACATTCACTCCAGTTTTTATTCCTTTCATTTTCTTAGGTACTCGACTATGTTGTGTCGGTTGGCTTCTGGAAGAAAATTGAAAATTTCATCTCCAAGTGGCACAAGCAAAAACTGTTTTGTGAGGCACAAATTTTAACCCTCTGAGCTTCTCACACGTACTTTTACGTTGACCTTGGACTACCCCATAAGCGGAAAACACGCAATTCAACGTGTGGTAGGAAACACGTCTTAATCGGTCTGCACGCATTTTACTTCCATTGTGAACTATCTCTAAATCCTGGTAAAACCTAGTTTAATAGGTTCCAAGCCGAATAGAACAGATTCCTGCGATTAGTCCCTCCACGGGGGTTGCTGATTGTCCATAGTTCAGAAGGGGGAAGAGAGTGGATCTGCTGCGCTTTCGGAACATCTTCTGTTGGGAGGAAAACTCATTTTAAAAACAGATAAAGGGTCTTCAATAGCTCGCTTTTTGAATCCCTTTACAAGCTAGACTGAACCACCCAGAGGGTTAATAAACTTTTTTGTCAGATTTTCACCCCAGATATTTAAGAATTCATTATGATGCCTAATTGTATGTCTTCATCACTTGTAAATATGCATTGAGACAGATTTTTCGAACATTTTTTATTTAACTAGCATTTTAAGCGTGAGTTGTTCGATTATAATTTTTACGATTCCTCTATTGCAGAGGTTCCAAACCTGAAATTGAAAATTTCATCTGAAAGTGGCAGAAGCAAAAACTATTTTGCGAATCACAAATTTTAATATATATTCTGGCAGTCTTTTTCCTCCTAATATTTAAGAATTCATCATAATGCCTATTGCATGTCTTCATTGCTTGTAAATATGCATTGGGACAGATTTTTCGAACTTTTTTTTATTTAACTAGCATTTTAAGCACTAGTTGTTAGATTGAAATTTTTTTCGCTTCTTCTATTGCAGATATTCCTAACCTGTGGTACGCGTACCCCTGGGGGTACGTGAAGGATTAAATTTTTTTCGATTCTTCTATTGCAGATATTCCTAACCTGTGGTACGCCTACCCCTGGGGGTACGTGAAGGACGAGTAGGGGGTACAAGAAATCCAAGTTCGTAATGGCGCCAACAAGAAAACATGAGGAATTAAAAAAGTTACATAATTTTGTTTTCCCAAATTAATACTTGCTATTTAATAACTAAACCACTTGAAAAATTAATTATTATAGAGTGTAATTTTTAGCCACCCTTATAACTTAATGCGAAATTCTTACAGTACTGATTTCATTTGTTTGGTGTTGAACTAATACTGTTGTAAAAATGCAATGAAATGTAAAATAAAAATTAAATCCCCCAAATGTTATTAATTCGGACCATTTGACTCTTAAGCTTACCTAAGCCCTTAACAGTATTCATAAACACTTTCAGTCATTCGAAAACGAATCTGTTCTACGATTTCACCGTTTTGTGTATTGCCTATTCTTTTATTCCGTCATAAATAATTAATATATCCATGTCGTATGGTGTCATGTAGTAGCACAAGATAGCGAAACTATCTACAGAGGAATTAGAGCCCATATGTGAGCTAAATGAGGGGAGTGAAACTTTAATGCTTCTGTGGTACAAATATTGTATCAGTTGGTACCCAGAGCAAACATGCTGGAACGACATACTTGCCTATCGTAAGGAAAACCCTACATTTATTTCCTCGATTGTTAGAAATTGAGGAAAGATGTATTTCATTATTTCTGAAATAAATCTGAGATGCCAGTAACAATCTCCAATATTTTGTGCATCCACACATCGTATCCCAGCATATTATAAAACTAATTTTACTTTCGAAAAAAGCAGTAGAATAGAGCCAGGATACTTGATTTCATAATTGATTTCCAGTTAAACCAAATAAGATATAAATTTAATGATTTTCAGAATAAATATTTCTTGAAATAAATTCATAAATTCATTCAATGTCATATGTTAGATGCAGCAATTTTGTCCGAATGTAATCCTAATAAATATTTTGTGCATCCACACATCGTAGCCCAGCATGTTTTAAAACTAATTTTACTTTCGAAAAAAGCAGTAGAATAGAACCAGGATACTTGATTTCATAACTGATTTCCAGTTAAACCAAATAAGATATAAATTTCATGATTTTCAGAATAAATCTTTCTTGAAATAAATTCATAAATTCATTCAATGTCATATGTTAGATGCAGCAATTTTGTCCGAATGTAATCCTAATAAATATTTTGTGCATCCACACATCGTATCCCAGCATGTTATAAAACTAATTTTGCTTTCGAAAAAAGCAGTAGAATAGAACCAGGATACTTGATTTCATAATTGATTTTTATTCCATTAGTGAAGCAGGAAGGAACTACTAGTTCACACTATTTGGTTCTTCACCTACAACGTGCTACTCCATTTGCAACTTCTTTGTTAACCGTTATTCTGGGTAAAACAGCTTACCCCATTTATACTTACGTGGTCATCTAGTATAGTGTTGTCATAATGCTAACATCGTGTCATCAGCATTCACTCTTTTACGACTGCATCTTTTCTTTTCGCATCGAAAGTTTGTTCCGCGAAATATTGGGGCCACTACAAGAACTTAATTCGGCGTACATGACAGAGCAAGAAAAATATCGGCAGAAATAATCCCTAATTTCTTCCCCCGAAAGAGAACTGTCAAAGTTCTTTTTGTTCCGTCGCGTAAGCCGATAATCTCCACCGCAAGAATCTTCGAGGGACGCTGCGTTAGGCTTAAGCGACTTTCTCTCGGAGAAGCACTCATCTTCAATGGGACCCGCACTTGTCAGGTGCGGGACGAATAAAAAGTTACCCCTGTCTGGGGTTATTAGTAGACAGAGATGAAGAATTTTGGAAGGAAACGGAAGAACAATGGTACGAAAGGCTAGCTTTTCCCATTAGTGGCAGTGGTGTTTACGTTTTTTTCCTAAATCATGAGCTAGCTGCTTACAAATTATGCAAATAACTATGAAAAAATTGTAAAAAATAACGGACTAAATTAATGGGCCTAATGGATTCAATCTACTAGACGTATGTCCCATTTTGTATCCATTTTGGTACGGACCTCGTAAACTTGAAGTGTGGTCAGATAAACGAGTAGTGATTTGGACTACACCCGCCTTCATACTTCCAAGCCACACCTGCTGAAAGGTATTTTATCATAAGATATTTACGTACACATGGCTATGAGTTTTGGCTGAATCGGGCCTCAAAATCTCGACTCTCCTATCTCAACGAAATAAGAAGGAATGTGTTCCTTTTTGTCATATATTTAGGCGACACTGCCCCACCTAGCTTTGAGAGACCAGATTAGGACTTATTTACCCTTACAATACAGTCTGCCAATGAGGGACGTGAGTACCATGTTTCATCAAAATCGCCCCAAATGCCCGGAAATGCTGCTGGGATAAACATGTGGGTTAAGGCCACAAGGGTGTTGCGACATTTTCAGCGACCCATCTAGGATTAACCTTCTTTATATGAGGTCAGGTGTCTCAATCTCGAGACGGAATCTACTGCCTTTGGTAGGCAAGGGTGCCCCACCTCCAGACTTTCCTAGCGTTTATTCTCTACGCCGGTTTTACCATAGTCTTCCTCTTTCACTTATCTATCCAGAATACAGACTATATATTTTTTGAAGTGGACTTTGTCGTCAGTTTAGTATTTTTTAGATTCCAATAGCATTTGTATTCATCTTCCTCCGCCCTAATCTCCTTCTTGAATTAGTTAGAACTATTTTCTTAGCTTGAATTTAGTTCACATTAACAGAATAAATTGGCCGGACATGGGACTCTTGGGAGACAAATTGGATTCATTTGATCCCTTTACGTCCCTTTCAGACCAGGTTGCATTGTAATCACGTGGCACGAGCTATCGCGTTTTTGTCAATCGACTGGCGATATTCTTTACGAATCGACTGGGATACAAAATTTGTTGCTTTAGAGGCGAGAAAACATTTAGAGTTACCCTGGTTGAACTGGTGGATCACACCTCAAACCTAGGGTCAATACTCTCAACGTCAGCCAAAGTCTAAAGAATGCGGCTGGATATACCTAGAACTTTCGGTTGTTATATAGGTAGGGGTATTCTGCAATGAACAAATTTGTCTCCTTATAAATTCTGTTTCTTTTCCGTGCACACTTGAATACCAAAATTCTCAAAGCCTATACGTAGAACTAGACTTCAAAACCACTCGATGTCTAATTCTTTCCTTCACAAATAATGTCTTTGCTCAAATGTCTGTTGTTTTCGCAACACAACATGTTGAAACTTGGATTTTTCTATGTAATTGAATTATATTATGAAGAAAATTTAAAGACAGTAATATCGTCTTTATGCAGAGTAAATAATTTTCACATATATATTTTGATGTTTTAGAGAAGACATTATCAAACGCTTAATAAAATCTAAATGTAGGCGCTTATCTGCACCAAGTCAGTCGGACAGTACGATTCATAGAAACTGTTTACCTTTAGATTGAGAATAGAAAAATGTCCAAAATAACGAAGTTTAAAAACGAAGATTTTCACCGAGAAACAGAACAGTACTTCCCAGTTTTCAATAACTGAAAGATCTGTTGGTTTTAGAGGCATACCGAGTTACTATCTTTTGTCTTCCGTCCTTAGAAATAAATGTTGTCATCATACATAGGCTGATGTAATAGAAAATGGGAGAAAATCTATCTGTTTTATTCTAATTGGATTCACATTTGTTTTGAATCAACACGAGGACTATTTCTCAAAATCTTAAAAGTTTTTAATGTAGCCTGATAATGAAAATAGCTACCCTTCCTTTCCAAAAATTCACATCTCACCATTGGAAGATACATTTCAATTTTTACAAATTGAACACGCACCAGACTCATGTACGAGAGTTTTTTTTGATGGAATTGGGTCTAGATCCCATTCTTCTCGAGCACCTAAGGGAAGGTTCTGCCACGGACTGGTCTATCTGCAGGATCATTAGTGAAGTAGGGAGGGGGGTAATCCAAAAGATTAATATGCCCCAAGAAGGGGATAATCCAAAAAATTAATATGCCACAAGAAGGGGGTAGTCCAGAAGATTAATATGGCCCAAGAAGGAGGTAATGCAAAAGATTAATATGCCAAAAGAAGGGGTAATCCAAAAGATTAATATGTCCCAAGAAGGGGGTGTAATACAAAAGATTTAGTTCCACAACATCAGCACTATCTCGCAGATAACAGAGGGAAAAAATCCTCGCGCTCTTTATTTGTGCCACTCGTAGGAAGAAGGTTAAAACAGTCATCTTTCATTCTCGGCAATTTATTATACGATAAGACACTCATAAGGCGGGATGTTGGAGGAGAGAAGTG
>BGPR01049526.1:0-11287 GCA_013235015.1 Araneus ventricosus
TTTTTCAAAAATCTTTTCAGTATAATGAGAAAGATGTACTTTACTTGTATAAAAGCATTCAAACATGAATCTAATATAGATTTTGAGAACAGGTGCATCGAAGTAACAGGGTTAGGGGTTAACGGACTTAGGGTTCGAACTCCCCTTAATGGCTTTGGTTACCTTAAGAGTCAATAGACTGGAATTCATAACATTTACAAGACTTATTTTTGATTTTACATTTTATTCCATTTTTAAATTAGCATTAGTTCAACGCTAAAACAAATAAAATCAATATTGTGTTAATTTCACATTACATAATTAAGGAGAGATAAAAATTATTCATTGTGCTAATCGACTATTCAAGTGGAAGAAAATTTCAATGTGATCCATGAGCTTGTGTCATGAAGCTGAATGTTATAAAATTGGGTTCAAATGAAGACAGATATAGCGCCATGTCTGGAGCTGTGAAGGTCAGATATAAATTAATTACCAGATTTCCTTTTTTCTTATTTCGAAACTAGGCTTTAGGACTAACATTTACTTTTCACACGAACTTGGAGAAACTAAATTCTGTATATTTGCTTGTTTCCACCATTACCAACTTTGAATTCGTGTACGCGTACCACAGGTTGGGAGCTCATGATATAAGAGATCTAAACAGTTCTAGCAATGATGATGATGAAAATATTACTAGTGAGGTTGTGAAAGCATTTGCGTTAAAAAGACATTTTATAAATAAATCACATACTGTTCAGCAACGGATTCCGAGACTAGCACTTTTGGACGATTTTACACCGGAAAGGGGTGTCACGCAATGAGTCGTATGAGCGTATTTCCGGAGTTCTTTGTTAGATAACGCTCAGTAAAATGTAAACATCACCCTTCCATTCTTCACTTTCCCCCTATTTTGATGAAAATAACTCCGCCCGGCGCATGCGCAAAAGCGTGGAGGGTTTCCGAAGCCGTTGCTAAACAATATTGTGTTTGTTTTTATTAACGTGCCGTTTGGGGACGGACCTCGCAATTTTGAACCGTAGTCAGATGACAAAAGACACCTAAACCGACATTCCCTCTCCAAACTTTTTTGTCGTACCTACGGAAGGACGTTTGTTCTTGACATAAAGCTTGGGGTGCCCCAGGCCCACATACAAGGAGGAACACATACTTGGTGGAATCGGGTTTCGAAACTGGAACCCTTCGGTCTCAAAGCCGACATCTTACCACAAGGACACTGCAATCCCTTGCAAATGAGACTCTATATGCTGTAAACAGTACACTTCCAACAGTTATGGTCAAATGTGTCGGTGCCTCTAATCCATTTGATATAGAATGCATGTCAAGTCCATGAGTAAAGCACTCATGATAAGGAGGCAGTGTGGCATATTCTGTCGGTCAAAGGGATCTCGGAGCATTTAGGTGGTCTGACTTGGCTCCAGTATAAGGGAATAAGTTGTTTTCCTGGAAGTGTTTCAGGTGAAACTGGCCCACATTTTGTTTCGCTTGGAGGGAAAGCTCAAGAAGCCATCCCGTCCGCAGCGAGTAATCCATTGCTAAAATCATCTATCTACTAGTTTGTGAAAAATGATATTTGAGAGCACCATCGCAGAATAGAACTCCAAACCTTCTTCCACCTATTTATGCTCCTGAGTAATGCCAAGCCTTAACATACTAAGCCATTGTCAGGAATAAAGGATCAAAAGTTAAATGACTTTCTAAAACTAGTTTACTTAAAATACACCATCATTTGGGATAATCTGATGCGGTTATGTTATATGCTCGCTGAATAAATAAGTGTTTACTCCCATTTTGAATCATTAGAGATCTTTTGCTTGCTTTGATGATTGATTTTGAGAAAATACCATCTACAAATAGTAACAACAGCAACAAAAATTTCTAACAGCATTGCGATAAATGAGACTATAAAAACTACTTGCCTTTTTAAAAAAATATTCCATAGTGGGTTTTTGAAGTTTTTTATTGCTTCCACTTTCAAAAAAACGGTGCAAATTTAATGGCGATACTTAAAAAAGAACAGAAAAATAATTGAAGAATTTTTGGTAACTTCAAACTAAAATAAAAGTTAAATGCTTTATATTGCTACTGGTCGATGGTTTTGAACAGGAATCCTCATTAGAATTTCAAGAGGAGTCATAAGACTATTAACTTTTATTGCTACTGAATAAGTACAGAATTCAAAAAGAATATTCCGAAGTTCTAACTGAAAAGTTTTTCCAAGTGTTTAAAAATAATTAACGCAAAAGAACTTTCATTATTTACAAATGGCACATCTGATTAAATGTTTTTGAATTGCTCGCGTAGTGGGCGTTTAATCAAAGAATCATAACAATTTACATGAAAACATCTCACTTAAGTTTCATTAATATAGTTTTGGTATGTGGTTTTATTGTTATTCCAAAAGAATTGCCTCAGTTATTACTACTTTGATGGTCTGGTCATAGAGTGGAATTTTGAAAAAAAGAAACCTTTGGAACTTAAGTAGGTGGTTTTTTTTAATGAGTGGCTGTGATAATGAAATTTATTCGATTCTTTTACTGGGATGTTATTGCTAATTACCAAATGTAATTTAAATATTTTTTTATGTATTTTATGACTACTATGTTCATACAATGGTAATTTTCAGTTTTATTTTCATTTCTAAATTTAAAAAAAATTAAGAGTGGATTCTACTAAACTTCACAGCAGGGCCGGACGTACACCCCGTTAGTCCGTGCCCCGTCATGGAATAAAAAAATCGAGGGGCGCACAATTGCCAAAACAAAATGAGAAAATAATCGTAACGGAATTTCTAAATTAATTAGAAAATTTTCTGAACAAATTCTTGCACCAATCTCTTCTTAAGCAAAAGATGGCTACAGAGATTGGCGGCATATAGTACAAACTCTCAAAAATCATGAAACAACAAAAAAACATTTTGAAGCCCAAAAGTCCTGGATTTGAATTAAGTATTTGTTTAAAAACTTCGCAAACAGCAGAAGCTATTTCTTAAAGATTTCGAAATGCAGAAAACCTAGCGTTGAAAAGCCGTTTTTGAAAGTGCAGTGTCGATCGTCAGACTTTTAGGAGAAATTTGCGTGGCCTTTTAGAAGTAACAACGAAAATTTGTATGAACATAACAATGGAATCTTTTTAAAACCATTCCAACTATTAGCTGAATTTGGTCCTGCCATGGAGGAAAAAGTAAGGATGGATTTGGATAAACAACATAAAATAACTACATACTTCAGTAAAACTATTCAAAATGAAGCCATTCACCTAATTGCACATAATATCAAAAGTCACATATAAGATGAACTGGAAAAATCAAAATATTACTCAATTATATTAGATTGCACACCTGACTTGAGTAACACAGAAAAAATGACCTCTGTTGTAAGGTATGTGCCGATTGAGCAAGAAGTCATTAACATTCATGAACATTTTTTGGACTTTCTTCGATTGAAAGATCAACAAGCCAACAATTTTTCGATGTCTTAATTAATTATTATTGCTGTAAGGTCTTAGCCCAGTGATACTGGGGTATGATTAGATATAACAAGACACAGCAATAAAGGATATTAATTTTAATTAAGACTTCTTGGTTAATGGACTTTTTACAAAAGATGTACATAACTAATATCATTCATAAAATCTGCATAACTCAGGATGAGATAGCGAGAGTCAAAGTCAAAAGTTCAAAATTGGAATCAATCGCAGTTTAATTGTGAGTCTACTCGTAAGAAAACTGATTAAGTTCAGTAATGTTCAACTCAAGGCGAGTTCAAAGTCCGATGGCCGGAAATAGGAATTTGAGGGATTCTACCGCTCAAACGTTGGTACAACTTCCAAAAAGTTATGTGGCTTATCAAGATAGATAATTTGCAGTGAGGTATTGCACGCTCACTTTCGAGAATAATTCCGAAGAATTCTAAGATGCTTTCCAGCTCTCTAAGAGCTTATTCAGCCAAGGGTTGGCTATCGGTTTTCACGGGACTAGGCGCCCTTAGAAGTACAGAATCTCGAGCTGAGATCTGACTTCAAAATCACCGCTCACAAGAACGAGATTCGAATCGGAATCATACTCCGAATTCAATCTCGTCTCAATCTTCTCTTCTCTAGTCTTGGGTCTTCGAGTCCTCCTCTCGTCTTCCAAATTCCAACTTAAAAACCCCTTTGACCATGCCCTCTGAGGCGTGGCCGAAAGGTTAAGTCTCCATGATTTGTCCGGGTGACGAACAATTTAACCAACCACAAACATGCGTTCCCCTTCCCCTTTTCATCATTGGAAAGAGCCACAACGTAATGAGTTCTCTTTGACGGTCAAGCTGGGTGATCTTCCAAAGGTCACTCGGCATGGTCCCTTCAAACCCCTCCGGGTTATGTAATACAGGGTCGTTTTTACGACATCGCGGCTTCCTCTCTCTTCTCGCGTTCGGCGAGTTCGTGGGGGGGGGTCTGGTCTCGTGGAAGTTGCCGGCTCCAGGGACCCCACACTACCATAGCTAGAAAACCTGAAATTGTCTTTGGCAAACATGAGAGGCCAAGGATACGATAATGGGGCGAATATGAGCATGCGAGGGTGCAAGCGAAGATTAGAAACATCAGCCCTCTTTTTTTCATACCATGTGGTAGCCACTCCCTTAACCTGGTGGTAAATGATATGGCCATATCATCATTTGAAGGAGTCAACTTTAGATGTTTCTGAATTAATTAAAGAATTCTCCAAACTTAAAGTTCGTAAAAAAATTCGTCTAATTTATACTTCTGTTAACTGTTTTTTAAATAAAGTATTTTAAGTGAAAAATTATTATGAGTATTTGTGTCAATTACTGAGTTACACAGTTGTTTTGTGGACGTTTGCTAAAAAATGTAAAAAGATCATATAACTTTTTTAGAATGCTTATATTGTAGTTTCATAGGGGCGTCATTTTGTTCTTTTGCACGGAGTGGTTCAAAGACTAAATCCAACCCTGCTTCACAGTATGAAGAAAATAACATAATACAAATATTTATCAACGTAATTGATAAACTATTAATATACTAAAGATATATTATAGAAATATAATATATGCTTATATTCACTACATAAGTTTACTTGTCAAAATTCAATCATACTTTGCCTGATATTAAACATTCTATTAACCTGAAATGCTCCAAGATGTCTTGACTATGATTGAAGAGTTTTAAGCCTTTCCTAACTAAAATATTTCTACAGCATAATTCCAATAAATCATTTACGTGAATTCATCACACAGTTAATAATTCCGACAAGATCAGTGGTAGTGTGAGGTGCTGAGGTGGTAAGCCTTTGTATTATTAGAATTTTTACCTGAGATTAATGTTTACTAAAGCAGAAATATTTGCTATGCAAATATACATGTGATGTCTTTTGGCTATCTTTCAATGAAATGTTTGACGGAGAATGATAAGAACAATTTTATATTTTTGGCTTGCGAATTATCTTAAAGTCCAAACTAATAATAATTAACGACTTTGAGTGCAAAATAAATCTTAATTATAATTATAATTTGGTAAAAAGAGAAGTTTCTTTCGAAATTTCTAAATTAGTACATAAACTCTGAAATTGTGACTGCGTCATGGAAGCCAGAAGGAAAGTTAACCCTAACACTAGGAATGAAGCCCAGATTGACTTCATTTACTTCGATTGCTAATACGCACTGAACTCTTTCGACGACTGCCTCCACCTCGCTGGGAGAATCTATGCTCTCAATTATGATAGCGTTTGCCTTGCACCTCTCTGCAATGTGGATGTCTTGACATCTTACAAAGGAGCCAACCATAACTACTCCTTTTAAAATCTTAAAATTGGTCAAGTCAGCATCTGAAAAGGAGTGTGTTCATTGATTTAAACGATAATATTTAATTATATTAATAATTAATTTCATTAGAAAAATATTGTGCATTTTATAAATAATTTCTATGTAAGAATAGTACTTCGAATCATATTTTGTTACAAAAAGCAAAAGGTCTTTTCATGATTTCTAATCACTAGATTTTCTCTGATTTTCGCACTTCATTTTCTTTTTTACTGACAGTGAAGCTACTGGCTGTTATAACCAAAATTCGTTACAGCTAACACGATTTAATTACTGCATTAATTTACTATTTCATTATTTATAACCTAATTTTCCATTACGTACAAAATGACAAGTTTATTAGCCATTCGTCATATGAGTTTGAGTTTGACCGGAAATCGACTTGCACTGAACGAGTTAATTATTTTTAAAAAGAGGCCGATTTCCGTTATCTCCGTGTGCGTCTTATATTTATAGGGGAAATATCCCTTTTCTTTCTCTAGAAGGTTTCATCTGACGTCTGATATATTTTCGTAAAACTCTTCTCAGATGACGGTCTATTGAATTGTTGCTGGTAAATCAGAAAGATGAATTTCTGTAAGATGAGCAGATTATGCAGGGTGTCCACACTTATCGTGGTCCAATAGCTAATTTCTAAACCGTTAGAGATGGACATATAGTTCCAATTGGAAAAATGCTTTCAATGAAGGGAAGAATTATGATATATGTTTTTTGAGTGAATAAATGTATTCCTGCAAAAAATACTAATCTAAAATCCCCGGTCCTATCAATCATATTTAGTAAAAAATTTTTGACACTCTAACATTTTAAACAAAAAAAGTCCTACTCTTTAGCGACTAAAACTGACCGAGTTATGGAGCTTTGAATATCGCCGACTTAGACTACTTTACACCATTTCAATAGCCGTCTTGCAGACGATTCACCAATCAATGCGCAGCACTTGATCGACGAGGCCGCTGATTGGTAAAAATCATGAAATTCAAAGCTCCATAACTCACTCAGTTTTAGTCGCTGAAGAGTGGGACTTTTTTTGATTAAAATTGTAAAGTGTCAAGAATATTTTACTAAATATGACTGATAGGACCGGTGGAACCGTATATAAAGTGAGAATTCGTCATTTTTTCAGAAATATATTTAGTGAATCGAAAAAACAAAATATAATTCTTCCTTTCATTTAAAGCATTGTTCCAGTTGGAACTATATGTATATCTTTAACGGTTTATAAATAGCTATTGGGCCATGATAAGTGTGGTCACCCTGTATATTAGATGCCCTTATATTCTAGTAATTAGTGAAGCTTACTGTAAAAGGAATAAAAATATATTGTTTTATAAAGCAAGAAACAAGTGAAGACTCTTGAAGATCCCCTGACTTCGACTCTTGACTAGCGTCTCGCGGCCCATTAATACGCTATCCGAGGCCCATAAGTGGGCCGCGGCCCATGGGTTGGGAACCAGTGTTCTAGACGATGACGGATAACAGAAACTGACAGTTAAAGGAATGACGGCTGATCGAAGTTTTATTGTATATTAAAAACTAAAAAGTTGAAAATAACACAAATAAAATTTATAAGAAAAACAAACTTTTAATAGTATAAAATAAAATATCAGTGTTAAATAAAATACAATTTTCAAAGAATGTTTCAGAATTCTCTTCCTTATGACATTCATTTTGGCTAAATTTGTTTATAATATTGTTTTCAGCTCCATTTTTCAGTCCTTTTAGAGTGGCTTTTAATGTCCGTATTTTTAATAAAGATATTATTTTCTACTTTTTAGTGCGCGAATAAAAGTGCTTTTCTAAAAACTTTTTTATTTTTATTATTCAAAAGAAACTGTCTCTCGAGAAAACAGGAAAACAGATAGTAAGAGATTTTAAGGCTTTCAGATGCTGACGTCAAGAAAAAATTAAGAAAGAGTATTAAACACAGTTCTGACTTTAATTGGATGGAGTTTTGTAGTTGGGAGCCAATTTTTAAAATAGGAATTTGGAGATATAGATGCTTTCTCAAAGCTTGACAGAATAATTAGGATTCTGAGTTTTTCAAAATTAATTATTGCATTAAAGTAGTCTGTTGTTCAAAGGACAGAAAATGTTTCAATTTTCAGTAGCAAACTGCACATATTTGCTTAAAATATGCTACAGTGAGCTCATAATCTCTAAAATGGTAATTGGTTGCCAATTTTATAAACTACAGGGTTATGATATTTACACATTAACGCCCAGCGTCCTCATTTAAGGACAGTTGCATTTTCACTGCCATTGTTTCTTTTTTGCTTTATCTCTCAAGTCAATACGTATTACCAAATTCCTAAACAGTTTTCAGCTAGTAAATACCATGATATTTTGAAATTGATTTATTTTTGAAGGTAATGTTAGGAATTGGAAAATAATCTTTTAACCGACAAATCCGGCTAGATCACAGGAAGTGAAATCGACGGTTAAAATAAAGCTGGGCCATAGTTAAATTAAATTAAATTTATTTTTCTCACATTTTCCAGAATAAAATAATCCCGGATTAACTACGATTACATAAACTGACAAGTCACATTATTCATCTCTCTACGCATGGCAAGATTTGTCTGACCGGTCCCAGTGAGAGGGAAATAGCCATCCTTCTCGCACGAACAGTCAAGAGACTCTGTTCATCCTCCTTCTGATAGCGAAAAAAGTCCTTGCAGTGCCATCTCTTGGTAGGAGGGTGAATTAAAGACTATCGTGGCGCCATTTCTTGGTAAGAAGGAGAGATAAAATGTGATTGTCCCAATCTTTATTTTTTAAAATATTTTACTACATTTCAAAAAAAAGTATTGTGATGTTTATTTAAAAACGTTTTCTAAAATGATTGCCTACCGATTTTTAAAATATTTTTTTCTAAAAAATAAAAAAAGACGCCCTCAAAATCCTTTTTTTAAAATTTAATTTTAGCTTCACAGCTATCTTAATCTTGATGTTTTAATAATAACTTAATATAAATTTATTGAAATCTATACTTTAAATTAATTTGGGCGTTAACGGTTCAAAATTCCTAGCATGATAAGAGGCAGTTTGAAAATTTTCATTTACATTCTGAATATTCTTCGAGAAAATAGGGTACGAGAGAGGAAAAAAAGGCAGTATTACGAGAAAAGAAGAAATCAAAGAAATTTAAAACTTATCCGTTGAAGACTAAATAAAGTGCAACAATCAGAAAGAAATCACAAGGAGATAACTAAATAATTAAAAATTTTCAAAAGGATTCTTCTAAATATTATTTTTTCCCCTCGAAGCTACAAATATTGAAAACAAATTCTATTCAGGGCTCTATCCTCATCACTTTCTTCGCACCTTTAATGCTTCAGTAATTTTTCACTTCCTAACTTTTCCTGAGCAAAATCTTTTCACACATTGAAGTAAAACTGGACATGATTTTGTTATATTGTCAAAAAACAAAAATGGCGAAGTCATACACGAATCAAATTATTGAAATTTATAACGACTTTATTCTAACTTCCCTATTTTCAGAATAAATGACTAAATAAGTAATTACTTAATTCGATCAGTTTCGTATTTCGAAATGTAATTGATCAGTAATGGTAGCGATGTAATTTATACATCCGCAAGCTTTTCGACACATGTTGAGCAACGACTAATGTAATTACCTGAGGATGCAAAGGAGTTTTGTGAAATGGATTGAGGTTTTCGCGTAAATTAGTTCAGTGTAGATGGCAACATCTTCTTGGATCGTTTGATCTGAATTCGAGTACATAATAAATGGATGATGTTGGAAAAGGATGTTCTATTCATGGCAGATTAGAATATAATTTCTTAATTGAAAAGATGTAATTTGGTTTCTAAGGATGAAATGTTGACTTTCAGAAGCAACACTCATTTCGGAGTTGAAAATAGAAATTATCCCTTGCATTAGAGAAAATATTACAATCAAAAGAAATTGTATGAGAAATTTGAATGAATTATATGATAATGTAAGAAGTTTATTTAGAAAAATGTATCTTAAAAATTCTTTTAACAGTTATGTATTTCATTTAAGATTATTCCGATTTTAAATAAAATGTATCAGGGAAATTTAATATAAATTGATTTCGATTTATATAATAGAATTTGAAGAGATATAAATGAATTTTTCCTTTGTTTCTTTTTTCAGCGTAAATATTATTCGGATTTATTTTTATTTGTCTTTTGTGTACTTCTGTACTTTTACTATTGTATGATTTTTAAATGGTTTTTGAAAACTTTTGAATTAAAATTTAAATAGAAATCTCTTTTAAAGCATTGAGAATCTGGTTTTAGAATTACTGAAATTTATTAAAGAAAACGGAGCTTACAAATGAATTTGAGATACATGAAAACTGGTTTGCGATTTTTTTAATATTGGTAACTAAAGTAAAATTTGAAAATTGTTTTTAAAAAAGGACTGTTCTTGAAGAACCACGTATCCTTACAAAGTAAATATGCACTGAAATAAGCAATGACTTCGAATTATTTAACGTCTGCCTTTTTGAAACCTATAATAGTAATAAGTAATTAAGCGTATAGGCATCCCAGGAACACAAAATATATTCGAAAACTTTTGAATTAAAATTTAGATAGAAATCTTTTTTAAAGCATTGAGAATCTGGTTTTAGAATTACTGAAATTTATTAAAGAAAACGGAGCTCACAAATAAATTTGAGATACATGAAAACTGGTTTGCAAATTTTTTAATATTGGTAACTAAAGTAAAATTTGAAAATTGTTTTTAAAAAGGACTGTTCTTGAAGAACCACGTATTTTCACATAGTAAATATGCACTGAAATAAGCATTGACTTCGAATTATTTGACGTCTGCCTTTTTGAAACCTATAATAGTAATTAAACGTATAAGGCATTCCAGGAACACAAAATATATTCTTATTAGTATCGTTTTCATATTCTAATTCCAACAATACTTTCTGATTTTCACGATATTTTAATTTTGAGATTTTGAATTTTGAAATTCTGGGCTGTTAGGGTGGCATTTGAAATTCTAAATAATCAGTAATCCATCTTTTAAAATTTTTAAATTGTGAATGCCAATTGATTATTTCTAATAAACCTATGAAAAGAGGAATATTTTAGAATTTCGTGTACTGAAGTTCGTATTAAAAATGAAAGTAAAGAGTCCCAAAGCCTATAAACAAACAAAAAAAGAAGAAGAAGATTAATCTCTAGTAATTGAATAATTGTTAGCTCTCATCGTAATTCGAAATTATTTCAATGCTGTTTTCATTTGTTTTGACGTTTAACAATACTTTAAAAAAGGGAATAAAATTTAAATTCAAAAACCAAGCCTACAAATTTTATTAAGTTCTTTAGAGTCGTTTGCTTGTTAAGAAAACCTAAGTCATTGGGGTTATTAATAAAAGCATTTTTGTGTTGAGGGATGGTTGGGGGGACATAACAGTAGGGAGGGCTAAAAAATAAAAAGACTAATCGAGGGATGCGCGAGTGAA
>BGPR01049527.1:0-11287 GCA_013235015.1 Araneus ventricosus
CGTCAATAATCGATAGAATAACTGTCATAACGCACGTAATTGGGGGTGTAGTGCAACCTGGTAAGCGCCTAGTGTTTCTTTTGAACGAGTAAATCGCTGCATTCTGAAGGAATATGAAACAAATAGACTGAATGGCACAAAGAATAAAGAAACGCCAGAGATATTTACAAAGCTTGTTGTTTTCCGTTATTGTTCAGAATTGCAGTCGATTCATTCTAATATTGTCTTGTTTGTTTCCTACTTACGCCTGTTGGAAATATGTTTGCAATAGTGTTGAATAGAGAAAACTGAACATAGTAAATAACTTACTCTTTGGCTTAGGATGTTTACTGAGATACAGGGTATCGTAAAAATTCTATATGCACATTAAAAATTATTATTCGGTAAATATTATAAACTAGAAAATCACCGTCATGGTATTGTCGGGTACAAATTGCCTCTTCATTCGAGATATTTCCCGTCAAATTTGACGTGTTTGAATAGATATATATGCGCTAGAAATGTTTAACATTGATTGAAAACAAATAAAATAAACATATGTTTTATGACAGGAAATATTTTGTTTATTTGCGGATTTCTTTATTCAAAAAATCATCGTGGAATGCAAAAAATCCATCGTGGTATTCATCCTTGAAACCCATCGTGCATCGTGGCGTCCAAACTATATCACGTGCATGATATACCACTGACGTAATTTACTACTTTCTATTAGAAAACGGAAATTAATTTGAAATATATGATTAATATAATTTAAAATTTATCGGGAAGTATTGATCATAGCGAGATAAATTTCATATCAATCGATAGAAGATTTTATTTAATTATTTTAGAGCTATTAAATTTGAAATTAGAACGACAATTACTTTTTTAAATTTAAAATTACTGAAATTTAGGTTCTCAAACAATGAAATAATACTGTTTAACGTCTCGCAGTGCTATGGCGCGAGTTTTACAGTTGGTGACGTCAGACCGTTACCGAGAGATCTGGGTATTACATTAGTAGTTAAAAATATAATTCGGTTAAAATTGTATAATGCTTTAATAATTATTACACGAATGAAATACACTTCATTTTCAAAATATTTTAGAATCTACAAACATTATTTAATAGTTTCGGCAAAGCCTGTTTTCACACTGCCCTTCCGTTTTGGTCCTGTCACTGTTGACAAAGAGAATCAAGGGAGTCACAAATATCACGGAATAATTTGTATGGCATTTATGTGGTTTCTGGTTTAATGGTTGCTCTCAATTGAGGGGATACTTAAAGGATTAAGTCTATGAAACCTGCAACAGTAGCTGAATTCAGAGCAGCCATTGAACGATAGTTCGCAGACTCCGCCATTTCTCCCAAAAAGCGAAACTGTTCTTTCAGATGGATGAGTCTTCTGAAACGCTCGTGGTATATTATTTTTAGATTTATGGGAAAAGGCAAAACAATTAACCTGCAGAGGGGTCGCTCTCTATACCATCAGGAAAAGTCGCGCTTGTTTATTAGATATGCTGTTGCAAAATATCAACTTTTAAAAGGGTAATTATTAAAATTAGATTGTAATTGGGTAATGGTTAATAAGTACAATTATTTTAAATATTTTTCATTTAAAAGGGGATGGGAACAATGATAACATAAAACACAAAAATAATACAAAATGACTGAAGAATTAGCTGAATGACGTGTAAACGAAATAAATGAAATTAACAATTTTGTAAAATAAAATTTACATTTGGAATATAATACTGTAAAGACAATATGGAAGTGAAAAAGGAATTGAAATGTAGATATAAAAAGCAAGAAGTCAATTTCATATTCATTTCGTTGCAAAAATTGTTCGTATCTCTGAAATGCAAATTGCAAATTCGCAGAGACCTATTACCGCCTCGAATCCCAAACGATGACTAACAGTTCTTCGAAAGAAGCTGAAAGAATAATCATGGTCATGTGTTCGTAGCGCCTTCTGGAAAAAGGATATAAAGCGAAATTCTTCTCTCCTGCATCTCTCGGCTGGACGGTTAAAGGACAGTATTATGCTTCGTTGCTGAATCATTAAAATTATGAAATAAAGGAGAAACGACCCACGAAGCAAAAAGATTATTTTTAACCACGATAAGGAACCAGTCCGCAGTTCTGCAACTCTGAGCGCAAAAATATGCGATTTATAATATCAAGTTCGTTCTCATGTCACATATTATTATAATTTGACACCTCCGGTTTGTTATCAATTCCAAAACATGAAAAAATGGCTTGTAGAAAGAAATTTTCATCGAACAATGAGGTGATTGCTGAAACAGTTGCCTACTTTAAAGGGTAGAATAAACTCTATTACATGGATGGAATGAAAAAACTCGAGAATTATAAAACTAAGGTGAAAAGCAGAAAGCTATTTATTCAAAAAAGTAGTCTATTGAAAAATATACTCCATGCAATCAAGTAGAAATAAAGAAACATCGTGAAGCCCTTGTGTAAATTGAAAGGCTCCATCAAGCACAGAAATAGCCGAGAAGATAAATATAAGCCATTACACGCTTTGCAGCTCGACGAATGTCTGTCCAAGAGATGACTTATAGGAAAAGTCACGTGGCGGAAATTTGTGTTTTGGAGGATATTGATGGTCAGAGAAAGTAACTAATGCTCTGTTCAAGTATAATTTTTATGGTTCTGATTTATTTAATCTTGCATAAATCTTCTCTGTTTCTTGTTCATTTAGACACTTCGTCATTATATATATATATATATTAATATAAACCAAAATATAACGTGTTATATATGAACATACGAAAACAAAGTAAACAAGACATATTAAAAAGCAAAAAATAAACTAAAAATTCATTAATTAGGCAATAAACCAAATCTTAAACAAAATCTAAAGAATTGAAATAATATAGATACTAAGACCAAAAGGTAAGTTTAAACATTTAGATGTTAACATGTAAAAGAACTCTGTTGCCATCAAAAATATTGAAAAAGGCAATCCAAGTATATGGAGTTTTTAATAATTAACTTAGTTGCTTGGCTGTTGACAAGCTTTAGCCATATCAAATCTATATATATATATATATATATATATATATATATATATATATATATATATATATATATATAATTAACATCATGAAAAATAACATTCAAAAAAAACAAAATGTCTTGACAATTTGTTTTTTGAATGTTTATTTTGTATATGTTGCTTTTAGATTTCTGCTATGTTTCTTTCGTATTTGTTATATATATATATATATGTTTTTAAACAATTTCCTGCATTATTTCGCTCTGAAGCAATACGAAAATTATTTGTAATCAAACTATATGAATAAAATTAATTTACACAAATGTTGTGACAAAATAACCGTACACACTTCCATTTGGATTACAAATTATGTTTTTTTGCAAAAAAACTTTGCAATATAAACATACTATTTCTCAATATCGGAACGCCTAATTCCTGAATTTTCAATTTTAGTTGTATATTCAACTATCATTAAACAATGCCAGATTACTATTATGTAGATTTACATGACTTTTCTTAAAACATAAAATTTATGCAGCCTACGGTTATTTCAGTAACACTTGAAAAGAGATAGTAACTAGTGCCCGTTTATAATTTGAAATAAATTATGTTCAAAAACGATCATTTCAAATTATGATTCTTTCTTTCTTGGAATGTACGCTTTGACATATCGCAAATATTCATGAGAAATTACTGTACACTAATCAGTATTCTCTAAAAATAAACCATTTCAAAGTTATTGAAACCAAAATATCCGAAACTTCCATTTTTAGTTGTAATAAAGCATTTAATTTTTTTTTTATATTTATGCGTTTTGACTTACTAACAAAGAAAAGAATCTTATATTTGCGTATTTCTATTATAAAGTAAATACTTACAAAAAATTATCAAATGAAATAATAAAATTATGAACTCGAAGAGATCCTCTATGAACTGAGAATCCGTGTTTGAGGAACAGCGATCGTATTTACATTGCATATTCATCGTCTCCCACAAGCCGCGTATTACCTAGGTGTAAGGAGGCAACACCAAATGTTTAATCTTCTGCAGGTCTCAAGATTGGATTCCCTAGAGTAAACCTTCACTCTTGAAACCGTCGAAATCAAATCAATTCCGAAACATCAACGATTTGGTGCAGCTGCATATATAATATATGCTACATTTTTTCACTGACCTGCGGATTCGAGACTAACGGAAGTAACTAATATAAGACAAGAATAAATAATACGTCATTGGTTCATGCTTGGCAGAATATATTAGTTCCTAAGCACTAATACGAGTTATAGATTTTCTGATAACATTTACTTAATAATAAACGGTTACGAATAACTGATAGGAGGAATATTAAATTTCTCGGAATTCTACGTAGTTCAAAAGTTCAGATTTTATTTACTTTCTGAAGAATTAATTTGAGGGCTTCAGCAAAACTTGATGTTATAGAATGAATTGTATTCCACAAAAATGATATATTTTTAGATAATTTTGAGACAATTTCCTGTATTTTTGAGACAATATCCTCTTGTATTATCGGGTTGTTAGGGAGAAAAAAATTCTGATCATAATATATATTAACAACTTAATAAACGAAACGAATAATTTGTTTTGGGAGCCAAACAAAGTTCGTTCTCTCCCATAAAATCGCCATCGAATTTTTATCCTATCATCGTAAACATCCCCTAGAGTCTGGATCGATAGGGCAAACTCGATTTGAATACGAATAATACTGTTTAGCTTTTACAAACTAAATACATCTGCGAGCCATAAAAGGGAAATTATTATTTCACCTTTATCGCCCAAGACTGTCGTAAAATTTCCGGTTTCTTTTGAAAAGATATCTTCGAAATAACTTTCACAGAAACATTTTGCAATTTCTTATCGTTCTATTTTCATCACAGTTTGGGTAGATATTTGATAGTGAAAAGCTGATGTTGGAAATTTGTAACTCGAATCTTGAATCAATGGCTGAATTTCAAGATAAAAAGTATCAGTTTCAGCAATAAAATCTGCAAGCTTTCGTTTTGGTTTAAATTTAATACCACAATTATCTTTTATGGATCATGAAGATTTTATGGATTATTAATAACATTTTGCATTGTATATCCTTAAGTTTTGCTTCAAAAATTTATTAAAGATTTTATTAAATCCTTTGCTAGCAAATGGATAATTTTAAAAGCATCAGAGAAATCAGAAATTTATTTATGGTGATATCAAACAAATATGGTATTAGAGTACTTTTCTTTCAATTGGTGACAAATGCGTAAGACATGCATTTTTCAGGACTTCTCACAGAAACTTGCTATATTCTCAGGCGTTAATAAGTTTTCTTCACTTGCACTTTTCTTTTTCCTAGCATGCTTTGCGTTCTCAAAGAAATTTACAATATTGCGAGATTAAATTAATTTTGATACGCATTACTCGCGTTCAAGTAACTAGTGAAAAGCCTGCAAGGTAGTATGGTTGATTCCAGAGTCTACGGCTTCACTTCGACTATCATTAATTAAAAGGAGTAACAATAATAAACAATAATGGCCTTTCTTCTAGATGGGACCACATTCGATTTCTTATTTTCCCACTCAAATCGGTTTTCTTTCGGTTGTATGATAGTGCATTCACAGATGTACCTTGTTAATTCTCATTCTATCCTAAAAGAATTAGGAATGAAAATTTAGCGGGCGGTTCTTTTACAGTATATGTTATTTACCGTTACTAACTTACTTAAATCCCGTTACGAACGCGAAGGTTAAAACATTTTATTTTATTTTAGAGGCGATTTTGATTTCGGTGGAAAGCGAGTGCAAAGCGCAGAAAAGTTGAGAGATGCATTTTAAGCAACGTAATGTTCTTAATTGACCTACCAAAATGAGGTCTTCTTTTTACTGTATGGTTCGGTATTTCATCAGCTTGCCTGTAAATTTGTTTGTCACGCAATCACAATCAAACGCGTTGTTTGATTTTCTTCGCATTTGGCATGAATGTTCCTTGAAGTCATTGAAAACGATATGAGTGTATAATATTTTTTATTTTTTATTTCGTTTCATGATGGTGGTGCTTCTAATGGTTCTGTTTCATGTAAAGTTCAGCTTTTCTCAACTTTTCTAGCCAAACGGAACTCTATTCATAAAGACTCTAAAATACAGATGACATTTAATTTAAATTTTTTTAATATTGATAAAAACAGACATTTAATTGTAATGTTGTTAATACTGATAAAAGCAGACGGAAGAAAAGTAAAGCATTTAACTGTAATTTTGTGAATACTGATACAAGTATATAATTGTGTAAAAAATTCGAATTCGAAAGAAAAATGGTAAAACCTTTAAATATTGAGATGAAGAGCACATCTTAAGTTGTTATTTATTTATTTTTGGACGCGGGTCTGCTGTTCACAGAACTAATAATCTGTGATAAAATGTTAGTAACAGGATAATTGCATCTTTATTCTTATGGTTGGCAACTATTTAGTAATTTCAAATGAGAAAACGAACGCCAGAATTTTCAAAAAGGGACATTGGTGTTAATAATATCTTCGGCGTTAGTAAAAAGTGTGAGCAAATTATCTCACAATTTCCTCATATATTTTATAAACTATTATATTAATTGTGTTTTTTATGTTATTTCGCAAAATTTATAATCCCTACTAATTAGAGACTTAGTATGAATTATATTCGTTTTTCTTGTAAATCCCCGAGTTCGTTAAGTCAAGCTCATCGATAAGTGGTATTAAAACTTAAGTTCCAGATATTGAAAACGGAAAATTTTTACTCGATTGTGAAATCCTTCATTCATTATTCATTGCAAAACTGTCCATATTACAGTTTTCTCAAGGAGGACGTTGGGTGGAAAAATAGAAAAGTTAATTTAATATCTCTTTCGGTTGCTTAGAAACGGAGATCTATAAGAAGAAAATATCGAAGAAAAACTCTATAACTGCGAGATAAAGAAAACATTGTAGACAATCATTGATAAAAATAATATGGAATAAAATTCGGCTTTCAAGTTATGAAACATGCTTTGACGTGTCATTAGAAGAAAATAAATTTCTGAGATTAATTTAATAATTGTTTTATTTTTCTATTTTAACTAACACTAGTTCCTTCCTATTTTTTTACCTTAGCAATGGTAAATCATTAATGCATACCAAATTCTCCTAAAACAAATTATTACAATTCGATACAGATAGTAATAAAAAATGTATGATCTATTTATTTCTAGGTGGATTTTAGTACATAGTCTTTTATGTGAAATTCTTTAGCAAGAAATAAACTCTTAATTGAAAATTGATGCTCAGACTCGTACCTCCATGTCACGGAATAGGAAAAGTAATTACAATCGATCTAGTTCTTGAAATGCAATCCTTTGCTAATTGAAATCCATTCGAGAAAGCGAAACATTCATGAAGATCTCGGAAATGAGCATCTAAGCAACTCTATGTCATTCGCCAGGAATTTAATAAAAGAGGCTTGTCTGGAGATAAAGATATTACAATTGAGAATCAAAGTAAGCTTAGTGTAATGTTAAACATGATTGAATAATCATAAGAAGAGAGCTTTGACCATTGGTTTGGAGCTCTCTCTTTCAAAGGTCAAATTTTTCATCTTTCATAGCTCTAGAATGATTATGATTTTTCTCATTTTTCAGATCTTTCGAAAGTGAATTATATTTTAAATTAAAGAAGTGTTATTATTTTTATGGAAGTTTCGATTATCTTGCTCAGTCTGAAGACAGGTAATATAAAGTACAGTGAAACTATAATCTTTTTAAATGTATAGGATTGTTATGTATACGGTATTGTATATGGTTAAGTCCATTTGAAATAACCTTTCGTATAGTTTTAACAGGTGAAGTGCTATTTTCTAGGAGGAATTGATTGAATAACATTGTTATATTTAGAATATACTGCCTAAAGTTGTGTAATGTCAGACTCAGAAATAGCCAATTTTATATCAAAAATAAATTTATTAGCTATTAAAGAAATGAAGTTGTTTCATCGTACGAGCAATTTTAAGAACTAACTTTCAAGCTTTTTTAAAATAAACAATCACAAACATTTACATTACGTGCAGTTTGTGCCTCGACAAAAATACAGGAAAACACTGGTAAAGTCGTCTTAATTCATTATTTGAAATATAAGACTGAAACCTGAAAAAAATTCGTTACAGTGGTAATTTTGTTTCATGAATATATACGAAATTGTATATAATTTGACTACCTTGAACATGAAGAGTGCAATTAAAACGTTTTACTTGCTTTATAATTAGAGGGAGAGGAATAATTTTCAATTGTTTTGTGAAATGTGTATTATATTATAAGCGAAGAATTAATTAAATGTGTATTATTGTATAACCGAAGTATTAACCAAATGAGTATTATATTGTAATCGAAGTAATAATTCTTATACAAAATATTTCTTATACCTAGCAATTGATGAAATTTTGTTTACAGTTCATTTTTTGTTGTATTTGCAGGCAATCTAATGACCAATATCCGATAGCATTTTCCATCTGTATGTAGCATTTTTCATGTCATAATTTCTTTTTTCTATTAATCATCTGCCTTCATTTCGAAAAATAATTATTTATTTCAGAAGATAATCTCATATTTTAGCGTATTTCTAAACGAAAGCCCTTAAAAAATCAAATAATTTACTTTGGGATTCTTTTAAAGTATTTTTGATCTTTCGAAATTTGGCAAGAAATGGAATGGATGAATTTAGATATCATGTTAAAAAAGTGAAAAAAATGTCAAATTAATCTTATTTTATAAAAAATGATTTGAAAAATTTAAAATAAATGTGATATTTAGACTCATTGCAAATATTCAACTAATTTTGTGAGATTTTGTATTGCACTGATGAACAAAAACAAAATTTTAAAAACAAAAAACTCCATTTAAAATTCACATAAATTTAAAAGAAGGAAAAAGATGTAGTATTGTATAAAACTGTCTCTTAGAAATCTAGATTCTGAGAGGAGTTATCATAAAATTCCCAAAAGTCTTCTAATGACACTGAGAGCGATCCTATGTGGACGTGAAGCTTATCATATCTAAAATGAAGAAGACCACGAAATATAAATAGGAGCAGAGGTGTGGTAGACTGGTGAAATGTCTCAACTTTGGGATTAGGCGATCGCGGGATGCCGCTGTCTGAGGATTTGATGTATCTGAAGTGACGTGACTAATCAAAAGTGATTACACTGTGAAGTGTAGGGAGGACTAGGTGGTGGTTAAGCAATAAAAATCTCCTGCCCAAGAATTGCTCAGATATTTTCCCGTAGACACTTGTAGCTTCCAAACCGGACTTCAAAATAGATACAATAAAGGAATATATATGTAGCAATACTCTATGACTTAGAAAAGGGACCGCAATGGCCTAGTGGTAAAGTCTCGGCTTCGGGGCCAGAAGATTCAAAGCCCTATTCCCCTGAAGATCCGCCGTGTCTGGGACCTGTTGCATGATACATCATACGCAGTGGTCAAACGTCCTCCCGCTGGCTTGGTGCGGAAGTTTAGAAAGGGGTGCCAGCTCCAGTGCCGTCTTGTCGTCTGACCACCCCGTGTTGCTGCAGAACGGGAGGCTGATGAAAGTAAACTAAATTAAAATCAGTTAAGAAAAGTGGAATATAAGGCAATGTTGAAAGATACTTAACATAAAGTTGTGCTTATAATGTGCTAATGTTTAACGTAGCACTTCGTTCCTCTCATTGTGGTCTCAGAGAGGAATTTGATTCACACTCCAAAACGCCTGAAAAAACGTTGTATGAGAGATCTTGTATATCTCGGTAACTATATATTTTAAAAACATAACTAATATCCTATTTTACTGGTCTATTCTCGTACCCCGGTTGGGTTGGGAGACGTCACTTTTTCCGCCCGTTAACGACAAGTGCGATTCTCGTACCCGTTTTTCCATCCAGTTGGGATCTCGCTCGGTCTAAAAAAGTACTCCGATTTCTCGCCAGCTCTTTCGGTCTAGAAAAAGCCATTAACGTCCCGCGGTCGAAAGGCGAAACGCTCCTAACCCAACCGGAGTACGAAAATAGACCCGTTAGAGATAAAGGGTAACAATAGAAGTTAAAAAAAATTTGAAAATTTGAAAACAGTCACACGAATAAAGTAGTCCTACGCTTTCAACATCAGCGGCTGTGTGAAAAAGACAGCCTCCCGTCATTTTTATTTTAAATTGTTAATACACTTTGACATAGCTCCATTAAAATAATGATATTTCGTCTGACAACTATTTATGGAAATAGTATTCAACTGTCATAACATGCATTTTTTAATGACCAAAAACTGCTTTCCTTATATAAATTAGTTGACAGTTGTAGCTGAAGCAATAAATAATCAGACAATAAATATGTCTATATGCACTAAAGGAAACCATTTCATCCCCCTTAAAAACATGCAAATAATATTCAACTTATATCATTTACGTTTTCTACTGACTAAAGGAAATTAAAATGTTTAATTTTATAAATTACACTGTGTATCCTTCTGTCAATAGTTGTAAAAGTAAATAAGCAAACAATAAATATCTTTATCACAAGAAATGACTTTAAAACAATCTAGAATTTTAAATTACAATTCAAAGTAAAGAAGTTTAATTACTTCTAATTTGAAATGTCTTTAAAGAAATGACTGTAGTTTTCTGAAAATACATTGTCACGCAATCCATAATTCTTCAACTGTTTTCTACCGCATTTTATCTTACAAATTAAATTTCTTAGAAGAAAAACCACATGGCAACAACTGCCAAGTAGCTTCTTCATTAGGGAAATCCTTAACAAAAATTCCAGTGTTTTCTAAACAAACTTACCAATCTGGATCCAATAGGCCAAAGGGATGATATACTGTCCCAAAATCCACATTCGATTTTCTTAATTAAACAAAGAAACAGAATAAAAACTCGTCATCCTTTGAAAGTGTACGAGGAAGTTGTTGAGCAGCTGGAATTCACTCCAGTGGCTGTTTTGAAAACTTTCAATTTGATGGAATGTTTCCGTTTATTAGATTTCGAGCGATAGTAATATACATATTCGGAAAATACTGATACTTAAAAATTTTAATTTTAGTTATTTTTATTTATAAGTACAATGGACTTGTACAACGCGGGAGATAAGTTCTGCGTTATAGGAAATCATTTTAAAAGTGGCACGCATTATTGGACGAGTTTATGATAGCTCAAACACGTCTTTAAATTGTAATTAATCAAATTCCTAATGGGATGTGAATTTGTTTGAAATATTATTTTATCGCGGACCGATTGTTAATGTTAATTAACTAATTTCAAA
>BGPR01049528.1:0-11287 GCA_013235015.1 Araneus ventricosus
GAAATAAAATCAAGTAATTTAGTTTTATTTCTAAAATAAAAGCAACTGATTTAGTTTCGGTTCTAAAATAAAAAGTAACTGATGTAATTTTGTTTCTGAAATAAAAGTAATTGATTTAGTTTTGTTACTAAAACAAAAGTTACTGATTGAATGATGATGTGAAGATCCCCCAATTGTGCTGGCCCCAATTAAAATCATATCTTTAAGAATGCCGTATCGCCATGTGTGGTCATACGCCTTCTCTACATACAAATCAAGCATAAAACATTGTCATGCTACGGATGTTTCGGACAAGAGGTTGGAATCTTCTTTATTTATTTATTTTTGCAGACGTATTTTATTTATTGAACTATAATTGAATGCCTTTAATATATTGAAAAGCTTTTTCTTATTGAATGCTGAAATGGCTCATTTGTATTGCTGAGAGAAACACAACTCGTTCTAAAAAAATCGACGGGAGGCTGTCTCTTCGAAACGGCCGTTTTGATTGAGGGGCGTAGACTTGCTTGACTATGCCCTCGCAGTGTTCACGGACGGCTCCAAAATTAATGGCCACGTTGGAGCAGGCTTTTGCATTTAAGACCCGACTTTCTCTGGAGACTGGAGTACCGGCTGGACGACCATTGCTCTGTATTCCAGGCCGAGCTCATGGCTCTGAAACAAGCTCTACTGTGGAAAAGACAGAATAAGAAGAATGTCCACTGCCATATCTTCACGGACAGCATGAGCTCGCTGAAAGCTCTCTAGAGATTCCAGCCAAAGAACAACCTAGTCGAGGAGGTCCGTCAACTGGTGGACGCAACAGTTTCCTTGCACTGGGTGAAGGCCCATAGTGGAATAGAAGGAAACGAGGCCGCCTACAAATCTGCGAAATCCTCTAGCGAGAAACCCACAATCGACGTGCAACTGGAGATCCCGCAACAGACAGTGAAAACCAGACTCAAAAGGCTGCTCATGGAGGAGTGGCAAAGACGCTGGCACAATGGAGAGAAAGGCAGATTCACGTTTAATATATTTCCGGATGTCAAAACCTCCAGGTGCCTGGATAACCGCTACCTAGCACAGGCAACCACCAACCATGGCCCCACGCCGTATTATTTCAGGAAATTCAACCTGAAAGACTGCAACTGCAGATGTGGGGAGGACTCAGAGGATGGGGTCCTCCATTACATCCTAAGCTGCCCTCTTCTTGGCCACTTGCGAAACTCCATCAGCCCAGGTGACTCCATGGTCCAACTCCTACAGAACAAAAGATCAGTGCTCGAGATCAAAGCCATGCTGCAGGCGCTCTACCACCAGCAATCGGACATAATAGAGCTGGGTCCGACCAGGGTAGACTGAACAGTGCTAGCAAAACCAACGGCCACATGTATAGTGAACATGGCTCACGCTAGAAAAAGAGACAGAACCCTTGAAACTCTTCTTAGGGTCACACGAACATTCCTAGCCTCCCTCCTGGCCAAGCTAGCCCAAGACCCTCTCACTGTAAATAACATTTTCATCTCCTATCTCATCATTGCCAGTGTATCCAATTGAGAACTCTAAACGGCAACAAGATAATTTCCCCATATATTGTAAATAACCACAAACAGTATCATCATGTAACCATAAATATTGTTCACTTATTGCAACCTTTGACTGTATTAATCAAGATTTCTATGTTCACTGCCTCAGAGCCTTATGTTAGGGCTAGGCCATGTCCAACTATGTACCACCTTTTTCTAGCTCAATAAAGTAGAGTGCCGGCGGATCTGATGTCCTACAGTCAAGGTGAGTGGCTTTAGCTCTATCGGTTGGTTGAGGTTTTGCGGCTTACGTCTTCCAGACCACTGCATCACCCTCTCTCTCATTTAGGCATCTCATTGTTTTTTTATTTTTTATTTTCCAGCAGCACTAGACAGCTAAGCACCCATCACTGTTTTCAAAATTGAGCTCTCTGACTCTGGTCAGGGCGCTCGTTCAAAATTCTAAATTTTTCTATTAAATGAGCTCATGCCGGTGTAACGCCACTGATGGCACACACCAAAGTCCCATAAGTTATCAGTTACCTTACTCAAACTTAATATGCATCACGCCATAGCGGCAACAAAAAACTTAGTACAAAGAGCCGAAGACCAAGACCTCAGCATAGCCTGCATACAAGAGCTCTACCAGATCAAAGACCGCCTTGTCGGAATCCCTGCACAGTTCAAATTCTTCTACTTAACAAGGGAGAAGCTCAAAGCTGGAATTGTTGTCTTTAACAACAACATCCAAGCGATGGAGGTACACTCATCCAGGAACGTCGTGTCAATCACAGCATTAATCCATAGCAGGAAAACCCTGATAGTTTCAGCGTACTGTCCCCCCTCCGAAGATCTAGAAACAACCATATCTGAATCCCACATGAAGGAGTGATAATAGCTGCAGACCTTAATGCAAAAAATCCAGTATGGGGTGGCAGTACAGAAGATGAAAGAGGACTTCTGTTGATGGAATTCGCCCTGTCAAAAGGACTTGCCATATTAAATGACGAAAATTCTCCACCAACCTTCGATGGCTCCACTGGCCGTTCCTGGATTGACATAACACTAGCAGACCCATCCACAGCTGAAAGCATCTTCCAATAGAAAGTAGACGCCGAACCATCGTGCAGCGATCACCACAGTACAAGTTTCTCTTTGTATACAGGCCATCACAAAATTCCCAAGTCAAGCAGATTTTGCTTACAAAACTCGACCCAGTGGCACTTAGAGCGGCACTTCAAGACCAATTCACAAACATCTCTCCGTCCAAAGATGATATTGACGCAGAAGTCGACAGATGTGGCCACAGGATCCTTGATGCATGCAAAAATAGCAAACCCCCAAGACAACCTTTAATCAAAAAGCAGAGATGATGGTGTAAACACCTTGAAATTCTCAGAAGCAAAGTTCGCTTTGCCATGAGGAAATACCATCAAGCAAAAGACGAGAGAGACAGGAAATTCCTCAGACATCGATTCAAATGATATAAGTTCAAACTGAACCTGGCCAAGAGGGAGGACTGGGCCGACATCTGCGAGAATGTCACGACGGATGACCCCTTCGGGGTTCATTTCGACATGGCAAAAAATCCAGATGCCAGATTTTTCCAACTAAGTTAGATAGAAAAACAAGATGGAACAAAATCCTCCTCGACGCAAGAAGCAATAGAAGAATTGTTGAACTTCCATTTCCCAGAAGACCAGGGACAAGACAGTCCCTCCCAGTTCAGGATCAGACAAGCCAGCAGAATTCCCCCTCTCTCTCCAGAAGATCCACCATTCTCTGCTCCGGAAGTCAATGCAGCCTTCCACAACCTCAAAAGCAAAAAGGCTCCAGGACCAGATGGTCTTTACGGAGACGATGTCAAGGAAGCATATGCCAGTAACCCTCACTACTTCAGAGACCTTTTCAACATTTGCCTTTCCAAGGGTCACTTCCCGGGAAGATGGAAGAGGGCCCAAGTGGTGATGTTAAACAAGAAGAACAAACAAGATCAAGATCCATCAGCCTACCGCCCCATTTGTTTGCTTGAAGCATTGGGGAAGGTTCTCGACAAGCTCATCACCCAAAGAGTCTTCTTCCACCTCCTTAGCAATAACCTCCTACACACAAACCAATTCGGCTTCATGCCCGGCAGGAGTGCCCCAGATGCCATTCTCTAACTTAAAACATGGATCGCAGAAGCAAGACACGAAGGCAAACATAGCTTTATCATCTCACTGGATGTAAAAAGTGCATTCAGCCGGTTATGGTGGCCGATGGTCCTGCAAATTCTTAAAGACCTTAACTGCCCTTCCAATATTTTCAAACTAATCTTCAGCTTCCTTGACAACAGACAAGTCTTCCTCAACTATGACGGTTCCTGCACCACAAAGAATTATTCAATAGGCTGCCCTCAAAGATACAATTCAGGCCCTTTGTACTGGCTTCTCATAGCCAACGGAGCACTCCAACTGGGGTTCGAAGAAGACGTGAGACTCCTCACATATGCAGATGATTTCTATCTGTTTGTAAAATCAACAAGCAAGCAGACAATCCAAGAAAAAGTTACCAGGGCTCTAGAACAACTCGATCTATGGAGTAAACGGGTGAAAATTTCCTTCGCCCATGAAAAAACAAAGCTACTCCCTTTTGGCAAAAAAGTTAAATACAAGCACCCTCCATACTGCAAATTTGCTGGTAACTATCAAATTAGACAGAAACCTCAAAATGTAGGGGTCATCCTAGATGACGGGCTAAATGGGATGGCGCATCTAAACCACATAGGCAGTAAAGTGTAACAAATCCTCAACAGGCTTACCATCGCCAAACACCGTAGAGGACTCTCAGGAAAGGTGGTTAAACTCCTTTACAAAAGAGCGTTAGAGCGCATCCTAGTTTACGCCGCCCCTGCATGGTGGACTGGATCGGCCCGCCAAACGCATAAAGTTACTATCATTCAACGACAAGTGCTCCTAGCCATCTCAGGAGCATTTAGAACAACTTCTATGAAAGCATTGCAAACTTGTTGAGGTATGGAGCCCATAGATCTAGTTCTAGACATGGAGGTGGCCTGGTACAAGATCAGGAAATTCAACAAGGACGTCTCACTCTTCGGCAACCTCATAGAAGGCTCCAAAATGGAAACATACACCCCTGACTGGCGACACCCTGGAAACTTCACACCAGTGCAATGGGATAATCACTCCCCGTCACCATCATTAGCTATCTACACTGATGGATCTAAGATCCAAGGCAGAGTCGACGCTGCCTTCTTTGCCCTTCATTGCCAAGTGTCAGAGGAACATCAGTGCAGGCTCAGCGACCACTGTTCTGTCTTCCAGGCGGAAACAGTGGCAATTCAGAAAGCACTCATCTGGAAGAGAAAAAATTAACAAACGAAACATGCCACATATTCTCAGACAGTATGAGCGTACTGATGACCTTCCAAAACCACCAAATCAAAAGCAACGCAATTCAAATTACCAGAAACCTATTAGATAGCTCAGTCTCATTGCACTGGATCAAGGCCCTGATAGAGCAGCGAAGGAGGCAACGATGAAAGAAGAGGTTGATGTGCACCTAGGAATACCAGAAAGATCAATCAAAAGATCTTTAAAGGACACACTTCTAGCTCACTGGCAGAAAGACTGGGACAGTAGGGAAGAAGGTGTCAAAGGACTTTTCACCCGCACCATCCTGTTCAAAGTCTCACGAACTAGGTGCATATCAAACCCATACGACATCCAAGTGGTCACAAACCATGGACTTTGCCCACACTACTTGAGGAAATTCAACCTTCGCGACTGCAGCTGCCGATGTGGAGAAAACGCTGAAGATGACATCATGCATTTTGTAACAAAAAGCCCCATTCCTGCCCATTTACGGAGAAACATCAAGGGCAACAGCACTCCTCTCCAAGTGTTCTCGCATCCGACACTTCGAGATGAAATGAAACGGATTCTCCAGTTTGTTTACCATAATGAAAGGGAGATCTTTCAAGAAAATTCCTAATTCGATTCCGAAATTCGACGTAATTCAACAATTCTTGAGTAATATTTCGCGTGAACCTCAGATCGATGAATGAATTGCCTTAGCATGTGTGCGCGCGCATCTGTCGCTGTGACGTCATCAAAATTTTTCGTGATTTTCACCAACTTTGAAGCTCGACTGTGATTACCCAGATAGCAATTTTAGTTTGCAACAAATTTGCAGCAGACTTGCACTGCAAGTCTGCAAACTTTCTGCAAATTTGTCACGACAAGTGTGCAAGTGTGAAACAAGCTTGCAGCAAGTTAGCGCAAGCCTCGAAGTCACCATAGGACGAACTTGCAGCAAGCTTGCACTGCAAACTATAGCAAAAACAGAGTACGAACACAACCCAGGATCGAACTTGCGACCTACCGCTTCGGAAGCTGACGCGGTAACCACTGGGCCAGTTAAACTCTGAGAGGAGAAGATAGATTTCGCTAATACATCCTTCCATTCGATTCGTATACGATTTATTTTAAACTATTCTCTTGATTTCATTCATTTTTTGAGTTGAGAATATGATTTGAAGTCAAAAAGAGAGCGATTTTCGCTAATAACTACGTTTTGTTAGTAGAATAAATTACGAAATTATAGTTCAAAAGTAATTACTTTAAAATGGGACAAAATGCTTAAGTTTATTTTTCAACAAACATTGACTGTTTTTTCGGTTTAATTTTGTTTATAAACGCTAAAATTTCAGCATTAAGAAAAAGGCGATATAGTTTTCTTTAAAGTGCGAGTGATATATTTAGTAAAAAGATGGAAAATGTTTCAAAATTTTTTAATAAAAAGTTAGTTTTTTTTACAAATCATCATTGATTTATTGAATTAATAAAAAGAAAGACGGTCTAGGAGATGCTATTAAAAATCAGATGTTTTTTTTAAAACAGAGACAAAGATAATTATCTCTTTGTGCTGTCTTTGCATCAAGCTTGTTTTGCAAACTTGCAGCAAGTTTGATTTGCAAGGGAGGTGGCGCTATTTTGTCACATCGAACTTGCAGCAAATGCGTTGCAAGTGAAGGTGGCGCTAGTTGTCACAACGAACTTGCTACAAGTTCGTTTCAAGTTTGACGCGTCAAATTTTGCCATGACAAGGGCATATCAAGTCAAAATCAAACTTGCTGCAAACTTACGTGCTATCTGGGTAAGCCGTAAATCCAAATTCTAAAATTCTATTTGCAGTGTCCACCTTTCTCTGTTAAATGAAACTAAAACCAACTCTGTATGTTATTTGGTTGCGGAGCTATAAGCGTTTAAAAATACTACGAAAAGAGTCATAATTTTTTCCTTTCCGACACACCACTATGGACAGACCTAAGTCTACGTCAAAATTCCAACACTTTTTAGAAGTTAGTATATGTTTTATATGTAACAATTTTCGTCAAAGATATCATTATCCAATATAAGACGAGATAAATATCTCAACGTCAAAATTCCAACACTTTTTAGAAGTTAGTATATGTTTTATATGTAACAATTTTCGTCAAAGATATCATTATCCAATATAAGACGAGATAAATATCTCAATGTCAAAATTCCAACGCTTTTTAAAAGTTAGCATATTTTTTTTATCGGTAACAATTTTCGTC
The DNA here is from genome assembly GCA_013235015.1 of Araneus ventricosus. Classification (NCBI taxonomy): domain Eukaryota; kingdom Metazoa; phylum Arthropoda; class Arachnida; order Araneae; family Araneidae; genus Araneus; species Araneus ventricosus. Next base: position 7,108 of record BGPR01049528.1, read on the forward strand.
AAGGATACCATTATCCAATAGAAGACGAGATAAATACCTCAACCTCAAAATTCCAACGCTTTTCAGAAGTTAGTATCTTTTCTATCTGTAACAATTTTCGTCAAAGATATCATTATCCAATATAAGACGAGATAAATATCTCATCGTCAAAATTCCAACACTTTTTAGAATTTAGTATATTTTTTTAACTGTAACAGTTTTCGTCAAAGATATCATTATCCAATATAAGACGAGATAAACAGCTTTGAAATGATATGGAAGGTAAAAATAATTATATAACACTGGTGAAGCTTTCTAAACAATAACAGTTTGCGTGTTATGAACGTTCTGTTCCATCATTTTCTTCCCTGGGAGTGAAGTAACTCCTCATTCCCAGCCAGTTGTTACTCTGGAGAGAAAATGAGAGCCTTCATCCTCAGACATCCTGATCCAAACTACTTCTAACGCCAACCCATTATGAATAGTTCTCCCCATGCATTCATGCGTGAATGACTGACTAGATTTCACCTCTGTTAAACTTTATTTTATTTGCAGAATCATTTTAAATGGGTGTAGTTACAAATGTCACTCTTCGTCTGCTTTTCATAATGAAATGAAATTTAGGGTTTGATATAGTAGTTGTTACTTTTATCTGTTATCAGATATAACATTTTTAATGAATGTCTAACTTAGTATGTATGTATAGAATGCCATTAAATTGAATTATCCGGTACTTGTTAGAACGAGTTTTTTTTAATTATCTTTATATATGAAAGGCAAATACCATGACTCACTCATCACGAAATCTCCCAAATCACTGGGACTAGAAACTTGGCATTTGGCAGGAGATTGCTTCTTGGGGAGTAAGTGCTCACTAAGAAAGGATTTTTCAAAATTTTAATTAGAATTTAAATTATTTAAAAATTACTTTATATTTTAACTTTTTTCCGGGATAACTTCGGATCCCATTATCGCAAAAAACTCATTTTTACATCATCTTAAAGATAAAAAAAAATTACCTTTTCAATAACACCGTTCTTATTTCCATGCGACATTTTGTTCAATTTTAATTAATGTTTCAAAATGTTTTAAAACATGAACTGTAACATTGTTTTTATTGTTGTAAATAAAATTCAATCCATCTCATTATTTCAGCAAATCTTTTATTCACGCGCTTTTGAAATTGTTACGGTTGTGATAGTATAAATTGTTTTCTTGCGAAATTAATTCCAAAGCAGAATTTTCGCTTGAGTATTCTTTGCATTTCTGAAATATTTTATCGCACCTGCTTCAAAGTAATATTTTTATAAAGCGTGGCAACAGATATTTGACTTCAGGTTTGTTTTTGTTGTGTGTGAGGTATACTGAAATGATTTTCGTCCTTTCTTCAAGCATTTAATCTCATGCTTTCCTGCCATTTTAAAATTATGAGGCATGGAAACGCTTTCAAATTTTTGTATATTGCATTTTAGGTATTCTTTTATTAAAATTTTGGTTAGGCTTAAGAGTACAGTACTGCCGCCAAACTTGGATTTCCTCAAGTGATAACTCATCAAATTTGATATTAGAAACTAGAAATTACAGCCTGAAACTAGAAATTACAATAAGGCAATAGTGTTCTGGAAAACTAACTAATTTTTAAATTTTATTCTCTACCTCTGATACTCCCGGGCAGTGGCGAATCCAGGATTCGGGTCTGGAGGGGGCTGAAGTCATAAAAATTTTGTATCGTAGTGACGAATGTCAAACCTCATGGCTTATATAAACCAAAACACTTTAACTTTACAGGCTTTCCTCTCCTGACAATAAGAATAATAAAGAACACTACAATATTTTCGATAATTTAATAAAAAATACAATGAAATAGCTGACCAAAAAATGTTTTCGATCGTGGCAACGCTACAAGTGCAAGTGGAATGACTAGAAAAGTAGGACAATTTTCGAGCCTGTCAAGTCAGAAAGCAATGTTGTCACGATTTTATTACTATTCTTTTAAAATGAAAATTAAGATCAAACAGTTGTAGTGATTTTAAATTAAATCAAGAATTTTGGTTTATCTCTGGGGGGGGGGGGCTGCAGCCCGTTAGCCCCCCCCCTGGATTCACCACTGCTCCCGGGTCTTTTAGACGTCTATGAATTTTTTGCCGCCTCATTTCTCTTACCCACTGGTTCACACCGCCTCACTTTTCGTACTCACTGGTTCACACCGCCTCACTTTTCGTACCCACTGGTTCACACCGCCTCACTTTTCGTACCCACTGTTCGGTTTTCGTAACCCTATTCAGCGTTAATCATTCTACCAATGAGTGATGGATGAATTGAGTGAAAGTTATTTGAAACTTAGTTTGTAAGTTTCGTTAGCTGCGATGCATCATACAGAATTGTATCTCTGGAATTTTAAAATTTACTTCTTTAAATATTTTTGTACAAATACAATAAAATATTCAGTTTCTTCGTTCATCTTTCCTGAGTTATGGCGGCTGAAACTGCGACGGCTAATGCTGTAATTAATATAAAATACAAAAATAAAAACTAGTTTAAACGGACGAACCGGTAGGTCGCCGAAGGCGGCTAGTTATTAATATAATAGCCCAGATTTGTCTCTCACTGATCCGGTAACGCTCTGACGTCACCAACAATAAAATTCGCACCATAGCACTGCGAGACGTTAAACAGCATTATTTCATTGTTAGAGCACCTAAATTTCAGTAACTTTAAATCTAAAAAGTAATTGTCGTTCTAATTTCAAATTTAATAGCTCTAAAATAGTGAAATAAAATTTTTTATCGATTGATATAAAATTTATCTCACTATGATCAATAGTTCTCGAGAAATTTTAAATTATATTAATCTTTTCAAATTAATTTCCGTTTTTCAATAGAAAGGAGTAAATCACGTCAGTGGTATATCATGCGCGTAATATAGATTGGACGCCACGATGCATCTGATTATTTATTGTAATCGTGATGATATAATTTGATAATATTTTTTGACAACGTTTGACAAGCAGAGAAGTGCTTTGTTTTGATTAGACATCTGAAGTACAAGGAAAATTGTTAAACAACGAAAAATACTTCACACGGAATGTTGTTTGCCAAGAGTTCTTTTGAATAAAGAAATATGTAAATAATATGTAAAAAAATATTTCCTGTCATAAAACATATGCTTATTTTATTTGTGTTTAATCAATGTTAAACATTTCTCTCGCGTATATATCTGTTTAAACACGTCAAATTTGACGGGAAATCTCTTGAATGAACAGGCAATTTGAACCCGTCATGATTGGTGAATTGTGCGGTTCCTATGCAGGATTTTTTCCCCTCATTAATTTGCAAATTTTTCTTTGCATTATCTTAAAGTGCTTTGAAACATCAGCGTCTTCTTATAACATATGTTATAACATTAATTTTTGCTATAATGAAATCATGAGAATATCGCAATATTCTTACACAGACTGAAAATAATCGCATTTTCTAATTTTATTTCTCTTTATTTCAACTACTTCGTAAGATATGATTATATTTAAAGTGACGTGGGCCAGATTTGGGTTGCTAAAACCAATTTGAAAAAAAAGAAGGGAGAAAAAAAAGCTTACGTGGGACGTCAAAAATTAGGCAAAGACAGAACAACTATTTTAATTCTACACAACTAATAATTAAACCTGAGTTGATTAAATTATAAATTTCATTTAATTTTAGAATTTAAATGAAGACAAAACTATGAGGAGTGGAGATCAAGCTGGTCGCCAAATGCAGATAGTTTTAAAATAAAAGTATGGCCGAAAAACTTTACTATATATATAACATATACAAAGAGAAAATATTTTATCATAAAAAAAAATCTCCGAATTTTTACGATTCCTGTTTTTTTTGTAATATGTGTTTCTGTCTACGCATACCTGATGCGATAACTCACAAAACGGAACGAGATGTATGGATGAAATTCGATATACGGTCTTTATACAAAAATCGGTTATCTGTATGAAATATTAGACAAAATCCGACAACCGAAAGAATGTATGTGAACAAGATAATTGAAAAAGTGAACGTGCAAGCCAGGTGAAATTTGGAGCACGATCTTCAGAGCAAAATTGTAAATCTGTAATCAATTTGGAATGAATTCGATGAAATTCTATAAGCGGTCTTTATACAAAAATCTGTATGAAATATTAGATAAAATCCGACAACCGAAAGAATGTATG
>BGPR01049529.1:0-11287 GCA_013235015.1 Araneus ventricosus
CTCAACCCGAAAAAAAATTCTTTCGCAAGAGTCGTGTTCCACAAATTCTCCGATCTTCAGTTTCCGAATTCTTTTTCGAAATTTAATATTTTTCCCTTAACAGGACGAGGAAAAAAGTCTACCTCAAACACAATTTTTTTTTCGCTCTCCCTGAAAAACCGCAAGAGAATCTTTTTCCTTCTGCTGGTTTCGCAAAGTGCTTTTAATAGCGAAGATAAGAAGATTACAGAATAAGAAGAAAATTCAGTTTTTAAAAGAAACTCCACTGCCGCAAAGCCACACCATATAAATGTATACGCAGGGGCGGGGGGAACTGATTTTTCTGGAGAGAAATTTTTACCATTTCATTCCTTGAAAAGCACCGGGCGGACGCAGCCAATGTTTAAGGGAAATATTCGCCATTTTTATTTCATTTTCCTTTCCTCTTTTCTTTCTTTGTGTGTCTTCCATTTTGAGACTTAGGAAGCGTCAAAGAGATGCTGACAAGGTATTTTCTACCGCCAGAGTTCTTTTCATCGAATTCTTGGTATTAACAAACAGCAAATGTAATCCTTATTTGAGCGGCTCGGGTTAGTGAAAGGCATTTTGCTGAGGAGAGGCTTCTGAAGAACTCGAAAGCTTTTCTGATCACTTCATCATTTAATCTTTAATGGAGAAAATATGATAATACGGAAGCGGAAGTCCCTTTGGCACGTAGTGTGCTTGTATCTCTCAATAATCTTACATAGCTTTTGAAGATGTTTCTCAAAGCGTGTTTGCATTTGTTTTCAATATTAAATTTCTTTAAAACCATTAATTTATGATTTTACTGTCCAATATTTATGTTTTTTTACGTAAATGAAATGTGTCGTGTAGTTGAAAAAATGGCCATCTCCATTTTCTTTCACAATTGGGTTTTTTCAATGATTTAAATCTATATGATCTCTTCTACTACTTGACAACACGTAAATATTTAAAACCTGGTTCAATCCATGTTTAAAGTGCTTCCAAAAATCAAGGTGTGCTTCAGAACTTGTCATCTCCACTTACTCTCTGAACCCTTCTAGAGTGAGAATTCCGTTGCCTCAAAACCTGGAGCGAATTTTCGCTCACATGAACAGAATGGAATCGCCACGTCCTTTAAAGAAATTTCAGGAGGTCGACACCTACAATTACCCGATCAATTGTCAATAAAGAAAAGAACTACGTTTTGCCTAAAAAATTCACCCAGGCGCCTGAAACCGCCCGAGTTTGGCTTCTGTCGAACGGGCTGTTTGAGGCGGGTTAGGGCTCCTAGGGATAATGGATACGGATTCAAAACCTGTCATCTACAAATCCGCCAGACAGAGAAGCGACAGTTTCGTGAAACCTTGCCAAACGCAAACTTCCCAGATAGCACGTAAGTTTGCAGCAAGTTTGATTTTGACTTGATATTGCCTTCTCATAGCAAATTTGACTCGTCAAACTTGAAGCGAGTTCGTCCTATGGTGACTTCGAGGCTTGCGTTAACTTGCTGCAAGCTTGTTTCACACTTGCACACTTATCGTGACAAATTTGCAGAAAGCTTGCAGACTTGCAGTGCAAGTCTGCTACAAATTTGCTGCAAACTAAAATTGCTATCTGGGTTACAGCTGTTAATGTGGACATTGTGATAAGTTCGAGTTCGATTTTAATGAATTATTGTACTTTTGAACAAGATGGAGAAAAATGTTGAAGTTATCCTCATCACATAAGGCGTTGTAAAAGAGATCCGTTTGGGTGGAAGCGAGAGGTTGCAAAGCAGCAACAGTAGATTCTGTTCATAATAATTGATTTATTTATGTATAAAAGCGGATATGGAAGACGACTGTAAGACGAGAGAGGCGTAAAGACAGCAGAAATGTCCGTTGTGCCCTCAGAAAAGAGAGGAGAGATCGGAGCTCAACGCATGTGAGATATAAAAAAAGAACGCTGTGATCTTTTTATAAATAGAAGCTAGTGCATGGAATTTCACTACTGTCGGAATAAGTCTCAAGTGAGAAATAAAAATATTTACTATATAACTACTATTATTATAGTAAGGCCCTGGAGAAGATATGACCACTAGAATATGATTTTTTTATGATTGAATCTATTTTTATGGAATACTTCCTTATTTCAATAATATTTTGAGGAAACTAATATGTCTTCTATTTTCTTTACAATTTGGCATATTTATTTAGATTTCAGCTTGTAGCAAAGCTCTCCATATCCAAAGCTAAATCCTTAAATAACTCCCCTGCTTCTACAGGCCTCCTTTCCGTAAATTGCTTACTGAATTACATTGGTCAAATGCATCGAATGCCATGCAGTATTTTTTAAAATCTGATTTTGCTAGATGTGACAGAAAATCGATTTTTCTGAAAAATTTTCTGTTGTGAAGATTTGAAGGTACACGACTGAAATAGCTGAGTTTTTTTTAAACATGATAATGTTTTTAAGTTGGCTTACTACCTGTAAATTACGTGGTACGAAAGTCGTGCATTAGAAGAAAAGGAAAGCAACTAGTACTATAAAGAGTTATTAAATGACAGACAGCTAGGCTATACGCACAGACAGATGGATGGACGGACAAACAAATAGGTATTATTTTTGTAAATTGCGTAATATAAATATCGTTAATAAACGGTTGATGAAATCAAGCTAGATGAATGAAACCTAAAATATAATCATGCTACGATGTTTCGGAATAGAGATTTGAATTTTTTTGTAGTAACTAATAAACCCTTCTGGATAACAGAATTTAGAAACTTAGTTAGGTTAACTGTATTTAATTTGGAGAGGCAGGTTACATGATAATCTAACACATATTCAAGAAATGCTCTAATATAATGGTTGATCCATTATGTGTTTCCTTTTACAGAATGTTTCAGAATAAGTATTCAACAATTAGCAGGGAAGTCAGTTTTACGTCGAAACATTACGTTTGTTAACGCAACTCTTGGCCGCTACAAGCGTCTATTATAGTCACGGCGATTATCTGACGGAACGTAACTCAGGAGAACATCTCCTTCAAGAATATCTGGTCGGTTCTCCTGTCGAATCGTGCAGACAGTAGATATGAGCATAGAAAATAATCTGTCACAACGCCAAACCAAGCGTTTATAATAATCTGTCACAATGAGAAACCAAACGTTTAAAATATTCTGTCACAATGCGAAACCAAACGTTTAAAATAATCTGTCACAATGCCAAACCAAACGTTTACAATAATCTGTCACAATGGCAAACCAAACATTTACAATAATCTGTCACAATGCCAAACCAAACGTTCATCCTGAAGTGCTGTTGTGCACCGTGTTGCTTTGTTGCTGGTAAATTTTCAGCCGTTACATCAAAATGTCGTGGTTTGGTGTAAGTGTTGTTTTTCACATACTCTATGTGGATATAACAGCGACGTTAATCCATACAAAGGAATATTTCACCAATATTGTATTGTGAATAACAAAATTTGAACCAACGCTAACTTAGCCGAGGTCTTGCTATGGTTCACAGAGGAAGAAATGTCCCGAAACAAGATTTTTTGGAAAGATTTGCGCAGTCGATGTACATCCTCCTAATGCTCACTAAGTCTCGTGAAACAATATCATGCGCGCGAGCGGAATCCGTAGCAATATTTCTTCCCTTCACATAGGGTACCTATTATTTCCAAATGATGACGTATCAATGTGTTTAATTTTTTAAATGAATGTTGAAATCTTTTGGGTTGCCATCTAATGAAAGAGTCCAATGATATTCTTCTTTACATTTGTAATTCTGAAAATTTTCTTTTTTGTTAATATTGAATACTTTATTTGTTTCCTTTTTGTATTTACTTGATTAATTTTGTGTATATGTGTATAATTTGCATTCTCTGTTATTGTTTCTTCTTTTCAATTCAGCTATCGTTTGCTTTAAGTATGGGAATGAATGTTTAATCCCTGGCTTGTTTTTTTAACTCTCAAGTTTGCAACATTCATTTAGATAAAGTTTATTCTTTTTAAAGATTTTTTATTTTCATGATGTTTCTATTCTAACGTGTTTGATTCCATATCTTTGTCTTGAGGAATTCTGTGTTGTTTTACAACAGAAGTGTATTTATTCATGTGCTTTAAACTAGCGCTTCATATTCATCAAGGAAAATTATTCTATTAATTCTTCAATTCACTGCCCAGATAGCAATTTTAGTTTGCATGAAACTTGCAGCAAGCTTGCACTGCAAATCTGCAAGCTTGCAGCACGTTTGACACGACAAGAGTGCAAGTGTGAAACAAGCTTGCAGCAAGCTTCGAAGCCACCATAGGACGAACTTGCAGCAAGCTTGCCGCGTCAAACTCATTGCAAATTATAGCAAAAACAGAGTACGAACACAACCCGGAATAGAACTCGCGACCTACCGGTTCCGAAGCTGATGCGCTAACCATTCGTCCAGTTAAACTCTGCGAGAAAAGATAGATTTCGCTAATACATCGTTCGATTCGATTCGTTTACGATTTATTTTAAACTGTTTTCTTGATTTCATTAATTTTTTGAGTTGATAATATGATTTGAAGTTAACGCGAGAGCGATTTTCGCTAATAACTACGTTTTGCTAGTAGAATAAATTATGAAATTAGAGTTCAAAAGTAATTACTTTAAAATGGGACAAAATGTATAAGTTTATTTTTCAACAAACATTGACTGTTTTTTCGGTTTAATTTTGTTTATAAACGCTAAAAAGTCAACATTAAGAAAAAGGCGATATAGTTTTCTTTAAAGTCAAAACTTTTAGTAAAAAGATGGAAAATGTTTGAAAAATTTTTTTTATATAAAAAGTTAGTTTTTTCACAAATTATCATTGATTTATTGAATTAATAAAAAGAAGGGCGGTCTAGGAGATGCTATTAAAAATCGGATGTTTTTTAAAACAGAGACAAAGATAATTATCTTTTTGTGCTATCTTTGCATCAAGCTTGTTTTGCAAACTTGCAGCAAGCTTGCATTGCAACATGGTGGCCCTATTTCTCACGGCGAACTTGTGGCAAACGCGTTTTGCAAGCGAGGGTGGCGCTAGCTGTCACGGCGAACTTGCCACAAGTTCGCTTCAAGTTTGACGCGTCAAATTTGCTATGAGAAGGCAATATCAAGTCAAAATCAAACTTGCTGCAAACTTACGTGCTATCTGGGTGTGTTTTAGAAAAGAAGGAATCTTGATTTTGTTTTGGTATCGTACTACTAGAAATAAAATTCCCTCAAAGGAATTAAAGTGACGAAGCTTTTGGAACCTGAATATTTATTCGACTTTTCTGACTAAATACCTTCATTATTATTTTACACGAATTTCAGATTCTATCCGAGTAACAGCTTTTGATTCACAATTCATTGTTGTTTTTAAATTTCCTACACCAAGCCAAAAACATCAGCAAAGGAACGAGATTTGTTTCCAAAAGCAAACGACTGCGAAGGTAGAAATGATTTTTATTTTGTTGTGCTACTATAAATTTGTAACGTTTTACTCTTGATTGTGAAAACGGCTATCAACACTCTATAATTCGAACAAAATTACTTTAAAACCTGTTTCTTGCAGGCCATTTCCGTCACAATTGATTTCTTCTTTCTCGACAAAATGCTCCCCCATAAATCCCGAAATTTCAACCGACTACGAGGTTTTCAAAAGGATTTCATACATCAGACAAAAATGGCCCGCGAAAAGAAAAGCGATTTCGCTGCTTTTTACACCTCGGCGGAGAGAAGTCAATCGTCGATAACATCTCCCTCGAGATGATTCTGGAAGTAATTTAGCAAGCTTTGGGGTGGCAACAATGCAATCCAATTGTTCAGAATTGATTGCTCGTCGCCGGGCAAAAGGGGGTGAAGGCAAAAAGTTTTATTTCTCGCCTTCAGAAAGAATGGAAATTGGAGATAATGGGGAAAGGGAACGGACCGAGGTGTGGAGAAGCTCCACTTTCTGATGTAGATGTAACTTGATACATTCACTCCAGTTTTTATTCCTTTCATTTTCTTAGGTACTCGACTATGTTGTGTCGGTTGGCTTCTGGAAGAAAATTGAAAATTTCATCTCCAAGTGGCACAAGCAAAAACTGTTTTGTGAGGCACAAATTTTAACCCTCTGAGCTTCTCACACGTACTTTTACGTTGACCTTGGACTACCCCATAAGCGGAAAACACGCAATTCAACGTGTGGTAGGAAACACGTCTTAATCGGTCTGCACGCATTTTACTTCCATTGTGAACTATCTCTAAATCCTGGTAAAACCTAGTTTAATAGGTTCCAAGCCGAATAGAACAGATTCCTGCGATTAGTCCCTCCACGGGGGTTGCTGATTGTCCATAGTTCAGAAGGGGGAAGAGAGTGGATCTGCTGCGCTTTCGGAACATCTTCTGTTGGGAGGAAAACTCATTTTAAAAACAGATAAAGGGTCTTCAATAGCTCGCTTTTTGAATCCCTTTACAAGCTAGACTGAACCACCCAGAGGGTTAATAAACTTTTTTGTCAGATTTTCACCCCAGATATTTAAGAATTCATTATGATGCCTAATTGTATGTCTTCATCACTTGTAAATATGCATTGAGACAGATTTTTCGAACATTTTTTATTTAACTAGCATTTTAAGCGTGAGTTGTTCGATTATAATTTTTACGATTCCTCTATTGCAGAGGTTCCAAACCTGAAATTGAAAATTTCATCTGAAAGTGGCAGAAGCAAAAACTATTTTGCGAATCACAAATTTTAATATATATTCTGGCAGTCTTTTTCCTCCTAATATTTAAGAATTCATCATAATGCCTATTGCATGTCTTCATTGCTTGTAAATATGCATTGGGACAGATTTTTCGAACTTTTTTTTATTTAACTAGCATTTTAAGCACTAGTTGTTAGATTGAAATTTTTTTCGCTTCTTCTATTGCAGATATTCCTAACCTGTGGTACGCGTACCCCTGGGGGTACGTGAAGGATTAAATTTTTTTCGATTCTTCTATTGCAGATATTCCTAACCTGTGGTACGCCTACCCCTGGGGGTACGTGAAGGACGAGTAGGGGGTACAAGAAATCCAAGTTCGTAATGGCGCCAACAAGAAAACATGAGGAATTAAAAAAGTTACATAATTTTGTTTTCCCAAATTAATACTTGCTATTTAATAACTAAACCACTTGAAAAATTAATTATTATAGAGTGTAATTTTTAGCCACCCTTATAACTTAATGCGAAATTCTTACAGTACTGATTTCATTTGTTTGGTGTTGAACTAATACTGTTGTAAAAATGCAATGAAATGTAAAATAAAAATTAAATCCCCCAAATGTTATTAATTCGGACCATTTGACTCTTAAGCTTACCTAAGCCCTTAACAGTATTCATAAACACTTTCAGTCATTCGAAAACGAATCTGTTCTACGATTTCACCGTTTTGTGTATTGCCTATTCTTTTATTCCGTCATAAATAATTAATATATCCATGTCGTATGGTGTCATGTAGTAGCACAAGATAGCGAAACTATCTACAGAGGAATTAGAGCCCATATGTGAGCTAAATGAGGGGAGTGAAACTTTAATGCTTCTGTGGTACAAATATTGTATCAGTTGGTACCCAGAGCAAACATGCTGGAACGACATACTTGCCTATCGTAAGGAAAACCCTACATTTATTTCCTCGATTGTTAGAAATTGAGGAAAGATGTATTTCATTATTTCTGAAATAAATCTGAGATGCCAGTAACAATCTCCAATATTTTGTGCATCCACACATCGTATCCCAGCATATTATAAAACTAATTTTACTTTCGAAAAAAGCAGTAGAATAGAGCCAGGATACTTGATTTCATAATTGATTTCCAGTTAAACCAAATAAGATATAAATTTAATGATTTTCAGAATAAATATTTCTTGAAATAAATTCATAAATTCATTCAATGTCATATGTTAGATGCAGCAATTTTGTCCGAATGTAATCCTAATAAATATTTTGTGCATCCACACATCGTAGCCCAGCATGTTTTAAAACTAATTTTACTTTCGAAAAAAGCAGTAGAATAGAACCAGGATACTTGATTTCATAACTGATTTCCAGTTAAACCAAATAAGATATAAATTTCATGATTTTCAGAATAAATCTTTCTTGAAATAAATTCATAAATTCATTCAATGTCATATGTTAGATGCAGCAATTTTGTCCGAATGTAATCCTAATAAATATTTTGTGCATCCACACATCGTATCCCAGCATGTTATAAAACTAATTTTGCTTTCGAAAAAAGCAGTAGAATAGAACCAGGATACTTGATTTCATAATTGATTTTTATTCCATTAGTGAAGCAGGAAGGAACTACTAGTTCACACTATTTGGTTCTTCACCTACAACGTGCTACTCCATTTGCAACTTCTTTGTTAACCGTTATTCTGGGTAAAACAGCTTACCCCATTTATACTTACGTGGTCATCTAGTATAGTGTTGTCATAATGCTAACATCGTGTCATCAGCATTCACTCTTTTACGACTGCATCTTTTCTTTTCGCATCGAAAGTTTGTTCCGCGAAATATTGGGGCCACTACAAGAACTTAATTCGGCGTACATGACAGAGCAAGAAAAATATCGGCAGAAATAATCCCTAATTTCTTCCCCCGAAAGAGAACTGTCAAAGTTCTTTTTGTTCCGTCGCGTAAGCCGATAATCTCCACCGCAAGAATCTTCGAGGGACGCTGCGTTAGGCTTAAGCGACTTTCTCTCGGAGAAGCACTCATCTTCAATGGGACCCGCACTTGTCAGGTGCGGGACGAATAAAAAGTTACCCCTGTCTGGGGTTATTAGTAGACAGAGATGAAGAATTTTGGAAGGAAACGGAAGAACAATGGTACGAAAGGCTAGCTTTTCCCATTAGTGGCAGTGGTGTTTACGTTTTTTTCCTAAATCATGAGCTAGCTGCTTACAAATTATGCAAATAACTATGAAAAAATTGTAAAAAATAACGGACTAAATTAATGGGCCTAATGGATTCAATCTACTAGACGTATGTCCCATTTTGTATCCATTTTGGTACGGACCTCGTAAACTTGAAGTGTGGTCAGATAAACGAGTAGTGATTTGGACTACACCCGCCTTCATACTTCCAAGCCACACCTGCTGAAAGGTATTTTATCATAAGATATTTACGTACACATGGCTATGAGTTTTGGCTGAATCGGGCCTCAAAATCTCGACTCTCCTATCTCAACGAAATAAGAAGGAATGTGTTCCTTTTTGTCATATATTTAGGCGACACTGCCCCACCTAGCTTTGAGAGACCAGATTAGGACTTATTTACCCTTACAATACAGTCTGCCAATGAGGGACGTGAGTACCATGTTTCATCAAAATCGCCCCAAATGCCCGGAAATGCTGCTGGGATAAACATGTGGGTTAAGGCCACAAGGGTGTTGCGACATTTTCAGCGACCCATCTAGGATTAACCTTCTTTATATGAGGTCAGGTGTCTCAATCTCGAGACGGAATCTACTGCCTTTGGTAGGCAAGGGTGCCCCACCTCCAGACTTTCCTAGCGTTTATTCTCTACGCCGGTTTTACCATAGTCTTCCTCTTTCACTTATCTATCCAGAATACAGACTATATATTTTTTGAAGTGGACTTTGTCGTCAGTTTAGTATTTTTTAGATTCCAATAGCATTTGTATTCATCTTCCTCCGCCCTAATCTCCTTCTTGAATTAGTTAGAACTATTTTCTTAGCTTGAATTTAGTTCACATTAACAGAATAAATTGGCCGGACATGGGACTCTTGGGAGACAAATTGGATTCATTTGATCCCTTTACGTCCCTTTCAGACCAGGTTGCATTGTAATCACGTGGCACGAGCTATCGCGTTTTTGTCAATCGACTGGCGATATTCTTTACGAATCGACTGGGATACAAAATTTGTTGCTTTAGAGGCGAGAAAACATTTAGAGTTACCCTGGTTGAACTGGTGGATCACACCTCAAACCTAGGGTCAATACTCTCAACGTCAGCCAAAGTCTAAAGAATGCGGCTGGATATACCTAGAACTTTCGGTTGTTATATAGGTAGGGGTATTCTGCAATGAACAAATTTGTCTCCTTATAAATTCTGTTTCTTTTCCGTGCACACTTGAATACCAAAATTCTCAAAGCCTATACGTAGAACTAGACTTCAAAACCACTCGATGTCTAATTCTTTCCTTCACAAATAATGTCTTTGCTCAAATGTCTGTTGTTTTCGCAACACAACATGTTGAAACTTGGATTTTTCTATGTAATTGAATTATATTATGAAGAAAATTTAAAGACAGTAATATCGTCTTTATGCAGAGTAAATAATTTTCACATATATATTTTGATGTTTTAGAGAAGACATTATCAAACGCTTAATAAAATCTAAATGTAGGCGCTTATCTGCACCAAGTCAGTCGGACAGTACGATTCATAGAAACTGTTTACCTTTAGATTGAGAATAGAAAAATGTCCAAAATAACGAAGTTTAAAAACGAAGATTTTCACCGAGAAACAGAACAGTACTTCCCAGTTTTCAATAACTGAAAGATCTGTTGGTTTTAGAGGCATACCGAGTTACTATCTTTTGTCTTCCGTCCTTAGAAATAAATGTTGTCATCATACATAGGCTGATGTAATAGAAAATGGGAGAAAATCTATCTGTTTTATTCTAATTGGATTCACATTTGTTTTGAATCAACACGAGGACTATTTCTCAAAATCTTAAAAGTTTTTAATGTAGCCTGATAATGAAAATAGCTACCCTTCCTTTCCAAAAATTCACATCTCACCATTGGAAGATACATTTCAATTTTTACAAATTGAACACGCACCAGACTCATGTACGAGAGTTTTTTTTGATGGAATTGGGTCTAGATCCCATTCTTCTCGAGCACCTAAGGGAAGGTTCTGCCACGGACTGGTCTATCTGCAGGATCATTAGTGAAGTAGGGAGGGGGGTAATCCAAAAGATTAATATGCCCCAAGAAGGGGATAATCCAAAAAATTAATATGCCACAAGAAGGGGGTAGTCCAGAAGATTAATATGGCCCAAGAAGGAGGTAATGCAAAAGATTAATATGCCAAAAGAAGGGGTAATCCAAAAGATTAATATGTCCCAAGAAGGGGGTGTAATACAAAAGATTTAGTTCCACAACATCAGCACTATCTCGCAGATAACAGAGGGAAAAAATCCTCGCGCTCTTTATTTGTGCCACTCGTAGGAAGAAGGTTAAAACAGTCATCTTTCATTCTCGGCAATTTATTATACGATAAGACACTCATAAGGCGGGATGTTGGAGGAGAGAAGTG
>BGPR01049530.1:0-11287 GCA_013235015.1 Araneus ventricosus
TTCACTCGCGCATCCCTCGATTAGTCTTTTTATTTTTTAGCCCTCCCTACTGTTATGTCCCCCCAACCATCCCTCAACACAAAAATGCTTTTATTAATAACCCCAATGACTTAGGTTTTCTTAACAAGCAAACGACTCTAAAGAACTTAATAAAATTTGTAGGCTTGGTTTTTGAATTTAAATTTTATTCCCTTTTTTAAAGTATTGTTAAACGTCAAAACAAATGAAAACAGCATTGAAATAATTTCGAATTACGATGAGAGCTAACAATTATTCAATTACTAGAGATTAATCTTCTTCTTCTTTTTTTGTTTGTTTATAGGCTTTGGGACTCTTTACTTTCATTTTTAATACGAACTTCAGTACACGAAATTCTAAAATATTCCTCTTTTCATAGGTTTATTAGAAATAATCAATTGGCATTCACAATTTAAAAATTTTAAAAGATGGATTACTGATTATTTAGAATTTCAAATGCCACCCTAACAGCCCAGAATTTCAAAATTCAAAATCTCAAAATTAAAATATCGTGAAAATCAGAAAGTATTGTTGGAATTAGAATATGAAAACGATACTAATAAGAATATATTTTGTGTTCCTGGAATGCCTTATACGTTTAATTACTATTATAGGTTTCAAAAAGGCAGACGTCAAATAATTCGAAGTCAATGCTTATTTCAGTGCATATTTACTATGTGAAAATACGTGGTTCTTCAAGAACAGTCCTTTTTAAAAACAATTTTCAAATTTTACTTTAGTTACCAATATTAAAAAATTTGCAAACCAGTTTTCATGTATCTCAAATTTATTTGTGAGCTCCGTTTTCTTTAATAAATTTCAGTAATTCTAAAACCAGATTCTCAATGCTTTAAAAAAGATTTCTATCTAAATTTTAATTCAAAAGTTTTCGAATATATTTTGTGTTCCTGGGATGCCTATACGCTTAATTACTTATTACTATTATAGGTTTCAAAAAGGCAGACGTTAAATAATTCGAAGTCATTGCTTATTTCAGTGCATATTTACTTTGTAAGGATACGTGGTTCTTCAAGAACAGTCCTTTTTTAAAAACAATTTTCAAATTTTACTTTAGTTACCAATATTAAAAAAATCGCAAACCAGTTTTCATGTATCTCAAATTCATTTGTAAGCTCCGTTTTCTTTAATAAATTTCAGTAATTCTAAAACCAGATTCTCAATGCTTTAAAAGAGATTTCTATTTAAATTTTAATTCAAAAGTTTTCAAAAACCATTTAAAAATCATACAATAGTAAAAGTACAGAAGTACACAAAAGACAAATAAAAATAAATCCGAATAATATTTACGCTGAAAAAAGAAACAAAGGAAAAATTCATTTATATCTCTTCAAATTCTATTATATAAATCGAAATCAATTTATATTAAATTTCCCTGATACATTTTATTTAAAATCGGAATAATCTTAAATGAAATACATAACTGTTAAAAGAATTTTTAAGATACATTTTTCTAAATAAACTTCTTACATTATCATATAATTCATTCAAATTTCTCATACAATTTCTTTTGATTGTAATATTTTCTCTAATGCAAGGGATAATTTCTATTTTCAACTCCGAAATGAGTGTTGCTTCTGAAAGTCAACATTTCATCCTTAGAAACCAAATTACATCTTTTCAATTAAGAAATTATATTCTAATCTGCCATGAATAGAACATCCTTTTCCAACATCATCCATTTATTATGTACTCGAATTCAGATCAAACGATCCAAGAAGATGTTGCCATCTACACTGAACTAATTTACGCGAAAACCTCAATCCATTTCACAAAACTCCTTTGCATCCTCAGGTAATTACATTAGTCGTTGCTCAACATGTGTCGAAAAGCTTGCGGATGTATAAATTACATCGCTACCATTACTGATCAATTACATTTCGAAATACGAAACTGATCGAATTAAGTAATTACTTATTTAGTCATTTATTCTGAAAATAGGGAAGTTAGAATAAAGTCGTTATAAATTTCAATAATTTGATTCGTGTATGACTTCGCCATTTTTGTTTTTTGACAATATAACAAAATCATGTCCAGTTTTACTTCAATGTGTGAAAAGATTTTGCTCAGGAAAAGTTAGGAAGTGAAAAATTACTGAAGCATTAAAGGTGCGAAGAAAGTGATGAGGATAGAGCCCTGAATAGAATTTGTTTTCAATATTTGTAGCTTCGAGGGGAAAAAATAATATTTAGAAGAATCCTTTTGAAAATTTTTAATTATTTAGTTATCTCCTTGTGATTTCTTTCTGATTGTTGCACTTTATTTAGTCTTCAACGGATAAGTTTTAAATTTCTTTGATTTCTTCTTTTCTCGTAATACTGCCTTTTTTTCCTCTCTCGTACCCTATTTTCTCGAAGAATATTCAGAATGTAAATGAAAATTTTCAAACTGCCTCTTATCATGCTAGGAATTTTGAACCGTTAACGCCCAAATTAATTTAAAGTATAGATTTCAATAAATTTATATTAAGTTATTATTAAAACATCAAGATTAAGATAGCTGTGAAGCTAAAATTAAATTTTAAAAAAAGGATTTTGAGGGCGTCTTTTTTTATTTTTTAGAAAAAAATATTTTAAAAATCGGTAGGCAATCATTTTAGAAAACGTTTTTAAATAAACATCACAATACTTTTTTTTGAAATGTAGTAAAATATTTTAAAAAATAAAGATTGGGACAATCACATTTTATCTCTCCTTCTTACCAAGAAATGGCGCCACGATAGTCTTTAATTCACCCTCCTACCAAGAGATGGCACTGCAAGGACTTTTTTCGCTATCAGAAGGAGGATGAACAGAGTCTCTTGACTGTTCGTGCGAGAAGGATGGCTATTTCCCTCTCACTGGGACCGGTCAGACAAATCTTGCCATGCGTAGAGAGATGAATAATGTGACTTGTCAGTTTATGTAATCGTAGTTAATCCGGGATTATTTTATTCTGGAAAATGTGAGAAAAATAAATTTAATTTAATTTAACTATGGCCCAGCTTTATTTTAACCGTCGATTTCACTTCCTGTGATCTAGCCGGATTTGTCGGTTAAAAGATTATTTTCCAATTCCTAACATTACCTTCAAAAATAAATCAATTTCAAAATATCATGGTATTTACTAGCTGAAAACTGTTTAGGAATTTGGTAATACGTATTGACTTGAGAGATAAAGCAAAAAAGAAACAATGGCAGTGAAAATGCAACTGTCCTTAAATGAGGACGCTGGGCGTTAATGTGTAAATATCATAACCCTGTAGTTTATAAAATTGGCAACCAATTACCATTTTAGAGATTATGAGCTCACTGTAGCATATTTTAAGCAAATATGTGCAGTTTGCTACTGAAAATTGAAACATTTTCTGTCCTTTGAACAACAGACTACTTTAATGCAATAATTAATTTTGAAAAACTCAGAATCCTAATTATTCTGTCAAGCTTTGAGAAAGCATCTATATCTCCAAATTCCTATTTTAAAAATTGGCTCCCAACTACAAAACTCCATCCAATTAAAGTCAGAACTGTGTTTAATACTCTTTCTTAATTTTTTCTTGACGTCAGCATCTGAAAGCCTTAAAATCTCTTACTATCTGTTTTCCTGTTTTCTCGAGAGACAGTTTCTTTTGAATAATAAAAATAAAAAAGTTTTTAGAAAAGCACTTTTATTCGCGCACTAAAAAGTAGAAAATAATATCTTTATTAAAAATACGGACATTAAAAGCCACTCTAAAAGGACTGAAAAATGGAGCTGAAAACAATATTATAAACAAATTTAGCCAAAATGAATGTCATAAGGAAGAGAATTCTGAAACATTCTTTGAAAATTGTATTTTATTTAACACTGATATTTTATTTTATACTATTAAAAGTTTGTTTTTCTTATAAATTTTATTTGTGTTATTTTCAACTTTTTAGTTTTTAATATACAATAAAACTTCGATCAGCCGTCATTCCTTTAACTGTCAGTTTCTGTTATCCGTCATCGTCTAGAACACTGGTTCCCAACCCATGGGCCGCGGCCCACTTATGGGCCTCGGATAGCGTATTAATGGGCCGCGAGACGCTAGTCAAGAGTCGAAGTCAGGGGATCTTCAAGAGTCTTCACTTGTTTCTTGCTTTATAAAACAATATATTTTTATTCCTTTTACAGTAAGCTTCACTAATTACTAGAATATAAGGGCATCTAATATACAGGGTGACCACACTTATCATGGCCCAATAGCTATTTATAAACCGTTAAAGATATACATATAGTTCCAACTGGAACAATGCTTTAAATGAAAGGAAGAATTATATTTTGTTTTTTCGATTCACTAAATATATTTCTGAAAAAATGACGAATTCTCACTTTATATACGGTTCCACCGGTCCTATCAGTCATATTTAGTAAAATATTCTTGACACTTTACAATTTTAATCAAAAAAAGTCCCACTCTTCAGCGACTAAAACTGAGTGAGTTATGGAGCTTTGAATTTCATGATTTTTACCAATCAGCGGCCTCGTCGATCAAGTGCTGCGCATTGATTGGTGAATCGTCTGCAAGACGGCTATTGAAATGGTGTAAAGTAGTCTAAGTCGGCGATATTCAAAGCTCCATAACTCGGTCAGTTTTAGTCGCTAAAGAGTAGGACTTTTTTTGTTTAAAATGTTAGAGTGTCAAAAATTTTTTACTAAATATGATTGATAGGACCGGGGATTTTAGATTAGTATTTTTTGCAGGAATACATTTATTCACTCAAAAAACATATATCATAATTCTTCCCTTCATTGAAAGCATTTTTCCAATTGGAACTATATGTCCATCTCTAACGGTTTAGAAATTAGCTATTGGACCACGATAAGTGTGGACACCCTGCATAATCTGCTCATCTTACAGAAATTCATCTTTCTGATTTACCAGCAACAATTCAATAGACCGTCATCTGAGAAGAGTTTTACGAAAATATATCAGACGTCAGATGAAACCTTCTAGAGAAAGAAAAGGGATATTTCCCCTATAAATATAAGACGCACACGGAGATAACGGAAATCGGCCTCTTTTTAAAAATAATTAACTCGTTCAGTGCAAGTCGATTTCCGGTCAAACTCAAACTCATATGACGAATGGCTAATAAACTTGTCATTTTGTACGTAATGGAAAATTAGGTTATAAATAATGAAATAGTAAATTAATGCAGTAATTAAATCGTGTTAGCTGTAACGAATTTTGGTTATAACAGCCAGTAGCTTCACTGTCAGTAAAAAAGAAAATGAAGTGCGAAAATCAGAGAAAATCTAGTGATTAGAAATCATGAAAAGACCTTTTGCTTTTTGTAACAAAATATGATTCGAAGTACTATTCTTACATAGAAATTATTTATAAAATGCACAATATTTTTCTAATGAAATTAATTATTAATATAATTAAATATTATCGTTTAAATCAATGAACACACTCCTTTTCAGATGCTGACTTGACCAATTTTAAGATTTTAAAAGGAGTAGTTATGGTTGGCTCCTTTGTAAGATGTCAAGACATCCACATTGCAGAGAGGTGCAAGGCAAACGCTATCATAATTGAGAGCATAGATTCTCCCAGCGAGGTGGAGGCAGTCGTCGAAAGAGTTCAGTGCGTATTAGCAATCGAAGTAAATGAAGTCAATCTGGGCTTCATTCCTAGTGTTAGGGTTAACTTTCCTTCTGGCTTCCATGACGCAGTCACAATTTCAGAGTTTATGTACTAATTTAGAAATTTCGAAAGAAACTTCTCTTTTTACCAAATTATAATTATAATTAAGATTTATTTTGCACTCAAAGTCGTTAATTATTATTAGTTTGGACTTTAAGATAATTCGCAAGCCAAAAATATAAAATTGTTCTTATCATTCTCCGTCAAACATTTCATTGAAAGATAGCCAAAAGACATCACATGTATATTTGCATAGCAAATATTTCTGCTTTAGTAAACATTAATCTCAGGTAAAAATTCTAATAATACAAAGGCTTACCACCTCAGCACCTCACACTACCACTGATCTTGTCGGAATTATTAACTGTGTGATGAATTCACGTAAATGATTTATTGGAATTATGCTGTAGAAATATTTTAGTTAGGAAAGGCTTAAAACTCTTCAATCATAGTCAAGACATCTTGGAGCATTTCAGGTTAATAGAATGTTTAATATCAGGCAAAGTATGATTGAATTTTGACAAGTAAACTTATGTAGTGAATATAAGCATATATTATATTTCTATAATATATCTTTAGTATATTAATAGTTTATCAATTACGTTGATAAATATTTGTATTATGTTATTTTCTTCATACTGTGAAGCAGGGTTGGATTTAGTCTTTGAACCACTCCGTGCAAAAGAACAAAATGACGCCCCTATGAAACTACAATATAAGCATTCTAAAAAAGTTATATGATCTTTTTACATTTTTTAGCAAACGTCCACAAAACAACTGTGTAACTCAGTAATTGACACAAATACTCATAATAATTTTTCACTTAAAATACTTTATTTAAAAAACAGTTAACAGAAGTATAAATTAGACGAATTTTTTTACGAACTTTAAGTTTGGAGAATTCTTTAATTAATTCAGAAACATCTAAAGTTGACTCCTTCAAATGATGATATGGCCATATCATTTACCACCAGGTTAAGGGAGTGGCTACCACATGGTATGAAAAAAAGAGGGCTGATGTTTCTAATCTTCGCTTGCACCCTCGCATGCTCATATTCGCCCCATTATCGTATCCTTGGCCTCTCATGTTTGCCAAAGACAATTTCAGGTTTTCTAGCTATGGTAGTGTGGGGTCCCTGGAGCCGGCAACTTCCACGAGACCAGACCCCCCCCCACGAACTCGCCGAAAGCGAGAAGAGAGAGGAAGCCGCGATGTCGTAAAAACGACCCTGTATTACATAACCCGGAGGGGTTTGAAGGGACCATGCCGAGTGACCTTTGGAAGATCACCCAGCTTGACCGTCAAAGAGAACTCATTACGTTGTGGCTCTTTCCAATGATGAAAAGGGGAAGGGGAACGCATGTTTGTGGTTGGTTAAATTGTTCGTCACCCGGACAAATCATGGAGACTTAACCTTTCGGCCACGCCTCAGAGGGCATGGTCAAAGGGGTTTTTAAGTTGGAATTTGGAAGACGAGAGGAGGACTCGAAGACCCAAGACTAGAGAAGAGAAGATTGAGACGAGATTGAATTCGGAGTATGATTCCGATTCGAATCTCGTTCTTGTGAGCGGTGATTTTGAAGTCAGATCTCAGCTCGAGATTCTGTACTTCTAAGGGCGCCTAGTCCCGTGAAAACCGATAGCCAACCCTTGGCTGAATAAGCTCTTAGAGAGCTGGAAAGCATCTTAGAATTCTTCGGAATTATTCTCGAAAGTGAGCGTGCAATACCTCACTGCAAATTATCTATCTTGATAAGCCACATAACTTTTTGGAAGTTGTACCAACGTTTGAGCGGTAGAATCCCTCAAATTCCTATTTCCGGCCATCGGACTTTGAACTCGCCTTGAGTTGAACATTACTGAACTTAATCAGTTTTCTTACGAGTAGACTCACAATTAAACTGCGATTGATTCCAATTTTGAACTTTTGACTTTGACTCTCGCTATCTCATCCTGAGTTATGCAGATTTTATGAATGATATTAGTTATGTACATCTTTTGTAAAAAGTCCATTAACCAAGAAGTCTTAATTAAAATTAATATCCTTTATTGCTGTGTCTTGTTATATCTAATCATACCCCAGTATCACTGGGCTAAGACCTTACAGCAATAATAATTAATTAAGACATCGAAAAATTGTTGGCTTGTTGATCTTTCAATCGAAGAAAGTCCAAAAAATGTTCATGAATGTTAATGACTTCTTGCTCAATCGGCACATACCTTACAACAGAGGTCATTTTTTCTGTGTTACTCAAGTCAGGTGTGCAATCTAATATAATTGAGTAATATTTTGATTTTTCCAGTTCATCTTATATGTGACTTTTGATATTATGTGCAATTAGGTGAATGGCTTCATTTTGAATAGTTTTACTGAAGTATGTAGTTATTTTATGTTGTTTATCCAAATCCATCCTTACTTTTTCCTCCATGGCAGGACCAAATTCAGCTAATAGTTGGAATGGTTTTAAAAAGATTCCATTGTTATGTTCATACAAATTTTCGTTGTTACTTCTAAAAGGCCACGCAAATTTCTCCTAAAAGTCTGACGATCGACACTGCACTTTCAAAAACGGCTTTTCAACGCTAGGTTTTCTGCATTTCGAAATCTTTAAGAAATAGCTTCTGCTGTTTGCGAAGTTTTTAAACAAATACTTAATTCAAATCCAGGACTTTTGGGCTTCAAAATGTTTTTTTGTTGTTTCATGATTTTTGAGAGTTTGTACTATATGCCGCCAATCTCTGTAGCCATCTTTTGCTTAAGAAGAGATTGGTGCAAGAATTTGTTCAGAAAATTTTCTAATTAATTTAGAAATTCCGTTACGATTATTTTCTCATTTTGTTTTGGCAATTGTGCGCCCCTCGATTTTTTTATTCCATGACGGGGCACGGACTAACGGGGTGTACGTCCGGCCCTGCTGTGAAGTTTAGTAGAATCCACTCTTAATTTTTTTTAAATTTAGAAATGAAAATAAAACTGAAAATTACCATTGTATGAACATAGTAGTCATAAAATACATAAAAAAATATTTAAATTACATTTGGTAATTAGCAATAACATCCCAGTAAAAGAATCGAATAAATTTCATTATCACAGCCACTCATTAAAAAAAACCACCTACTTAAGTTCCAAAGGTTTCTTTTTTTCAAAATTCCACTCTATGACCAGACCATCAAAGTAGTAATAACTGAGGCAATTCTTTTGGAATAACAATAAAACCACATACCAAAACTATATTAATGAAACTTAAGTGAGATGTTTTCATGTAAATTGTTATGATTCTTTGATTAAACGCCCACTACGCGAGCAATTCAAAAACATTTAATCAGATGTGCCATTTGTAAATAATGAAAGTTCTTTTGCGTTAATTATTTTTAAACACTTGGAAAAACTTTTCAGTTAGAACTTCGGAATATTCTTTTTGAATTCTGTACTTATTCAGTAGCAATAAAAGTTAATAGTCTTATGACTCCTCTTGAAATTCTAATGAGGATTCCTGTTCAAAACCATCGACCAGTAGCAATATAAAGCATTTAACTTTTATTTTAGTTTGAAGTTACCAAAAATTCTTCAATTATTTTTCTGTTCTTTTTTAAGTATCGCCATTAAATTTGCACCGTTTTTTTGAAAGTGGAAGCAATAAAAAACTTCAAAAACCCACTATGGAATATTTTTTTAAAAAGGCAAGTAGTTTTTATAGTCTCATTTATCGCAATGCTGTTAGAAATTTTTGTTGCTGTTGTTACTATTTGTAGATGGTATTTTCTCAAAATCAATCATCAAAGCAAGCAAAAGATCTCTAATGATTCAAAATGGGAGTAAACACTTATTTATTCAGCGAGCATATAACATAACCGCATCAGATTATCCCAAATGATGGTGTATTTTAAGTAAACTAGTTTTAGAAAGTCATTTAACTTTTGATCCTTTATTCCTGACAATGGCTTAGTATGTTAAGGCTTGGCATTACTCAGGAGCATAAATAGGTGGAAGAAGGTTTGGAGTTCTATTCTGCGATGGTGCTCTCAAATATCATTTTTCACAAACTAGTAGATAGATGATTTTAGCAATGGATTACTCGCTGCGGACGGGATGGCTTCTTGAGCTTTCCCTCCAAGCGAAACAAAATGTGGGCCAGTTTCACCTGAAACACTTCCAGGAAAACAACTTATTCCCTTATACTGGAGCCAAGTCAGACCACCTAAATGCTCCGAGATCCCTTTGACCGACAGAATATGCCACACTGCCTCCTTATCATGAGTGCTTTACTCATGGACTTGACATGCATTCTATATCAAATGGATTAGAGGCACCGACACATTTGACCATAACTGTTGGAAGTGTACTGTTTACAGCATATAGAGTCTCATTTGCAAGGGATTGCAGTGTCCTTGTGGTAAGATGTCGGCTTTGAGACCGAAGGGTTCCAGTTTCGAAACCCGATTCCACCAAGTATGTGTTCCTCCTTGTATGTGGGCCTGGGGCACCCCAAGCTTTATGTCAAGAACAAACGTCCTTCCGTAGGTACGACAAAAAAGTTTGGAGAGGGAATGTCGGTTTAGGTGTCTTTTGTCATCTGACTACGGTTCAAAATTGCGAGGTCCGTCCCCAAACGGCACGTTAATAAAAACAAACACAATATTGTTTAGCAACGGCTTCGGAAACCCTCCACGCTTTTGCGCATGCGCCGGGCGGAGTTATTTTCATCAAAATAGGGGGAAAGTGAAGAATGGAAGGGTGATGTTTACATTTTACTGAGCGTTATCTAACAAAGAACTCCGGAAATACGCTCATACGACTCATTGCGTGACACCCCTTTCCGGTGTAAAATCGTCCAAAAGTGCTAGTCTCGGAATCCGTTGCTGAACAGTATGTGATTTATTTATAAAATGTCTTTTTAACGCAAATGCTTTCACAACCTCACTAGTAATATTTTCATCATCATCATTGCTAGAACTGTTTAGATCTCTTATATCATGAGCTCCCAACCTGTGGTACGCGTACACGAATTCAAAGTTGGTAATGGTGGAAACAAGCAAATATACAGAATTTAGTTTCTCCAAGTTCGTGTGAAAAGTAAATGTTAGTCCTAAAGCCTAGTTTCGAAATAAGAAAAAAGGAAATCTGGTAATTAATTTATATCTGACCTTCACAGCTCCAGACATGGCGCTATATCTGTCTTCATTTGAACCCAATTTTATAACATTCAGCTTCATGACACAAGCTCATGGATCACATTGAAATTTTCTTCCACTTGAATAGTCGATTAGCACAATGAATAATTTTTATCTCTCCTTAATTATGTAATGTGAAATTAACACAATATTGATTTTATTTGTTTTAGCGTTGAACTAATGCTAATTTAAAAATGGAATAAAATGTAAAATCAAAAATAAGTCTTGTAAATGTTATGAATTCCAGTCTATTGACTCTTAAGGTAACCAAAGCCATTAAGGGGAGTTCGAACCCTAAGTCCGTTAACCCCTAACCCTGTTACTTCGATGCACCTGTTCTCAAAATCTATATTAGATTCATGTTTGAATGCTTTTATACAAGTAAAGTACATCTTTCTCATTATACTGAAAAGATTTTTGAAAAA
>BGPR01049531.1:0-11287 GCA_013235015.1 Araneus ventricosus
GCTAATTATTTCGTAGAATTTCGACCCTTCCCGTAGTAGCTTATATTGTTTCCCGACGATGATCTCCTGGGAATTCCATTCAAGTTCCCGAGCTATTTTATTGATGAATGTTTCGAATCTTAGGATCTACTGATAAGCGATCCTAAGAACGCTGGGGGAGGGTATAGTTCTGTCGTGTGTACTGGCCTGTTGTAGGTTAAATACTTTTGGGTCAAACATCCTCCGCATGCACTACTATCCGCTCCACTAAGCTCTAAGCTCCGCTATCCTACTGATAAGAGATCCGAAGAACACGGGGGAGGGTATAGTTTTTGGAGAAAAAATGAGATAGTCACCTTGCGAGCATGCTTACTGATAAAATATTGATCTAAACACAATATTTTGGGTATCTAAGTAATCCAAACCGTTTGTGTAAGAAACTAAAAAACAATTTATTAGCATTTAAATTTTTATTTCTATTTTATATACCAATTTAAATTAAAATGTTAAAAATAGTTAAAATTTCAACTTTTGTTCGCCCCCCCCCCAAAAAAAAAAACTACTTTGGAGAAAGTGTGTACAAAAATTGCGGTTCAACTTGTAGAACATAACACAATACATATTCAGAAAAAGTTTCATGTAAAAATATTCAATAGTTATTGAGATATTGTGCACGCAATATAAAAAAAACACATTTTGAGATATAGCATTTTAAAGATATTGTTATTTTCAATGTTTACATAGAACAGCTGATACATTTTCCTTCATAACTTTCATAATTATGGGAATATTTTAAATTGTTCAGAAAAGACAGGGAAATATTATATATTTTTTTTCATAAAATCGAAAATTTTCGAGGTGTAACAATCGTATGTTCCTTTAATGCAGGAAAAAATTATAAAAACATAAAATTATGTGAAATTCTAAAAAGAGAACTTATTCTTACAATTATATTTACTGATATTTTTACTAAATGCAAATAAATTAATTGATAAATAATTGAACAAATTTTCCCTTTTCGTCTTCACAATTGCTGAAAACTACTTTCTGAATCTGACTTGAAAACAAAATGGCTACATTATCAACCGAACGATTGGCATATGCTGCCATCGATTGATTATAAAAGAAACGAATACTTAAAAATACTTTTTTGCAGAATTTATGTTGAAAAAATAATTTATCTCAGTTTATGATGCATTTTTAGAAGCGTCCCTAAAAGGGGACGCTAGGTATTAATGTATTAATCACAGGAAACCTCGTTTTCCGAAAGTGACCAAAAATACCACCGCTTATTATTTCGTAGAATTTCGATCCTTTCCGTAAGAACTTCTATTGGGAATTCCCTGGGAATTCCATTCAGGTTCCCGAACTATTTTGTTGATGAATGTTTCGAATCTTAGGATCTACTGATAAACGATCCGAAGAACGCGGGGGAGGTGCACAGAAATCCTGTTATTTCAGTTCCATGGAATCATTGGAAGGAAGGTTTTATTTCTTTTACTTGGAGCTGTTTTACACATGTGGGAACAGTGGGAGGAATACTATAATGAAGTGTTCGTCGAAAGCCAGTGATGCAGAACTTATTATTAAGTACAATTATATATCTGCAGTCCGGTCCTCTGTTTATATATTTAAAATCCGCTACCTAGTAATGAAATATAAAGCGTCTTAAGTATCTTATTCATAAAGGTCAATTTCAAAACTTTCTAAAGAGGTCAATTCAAGATCATGTGATAAACGTAAAGTGACTCCTGTCATTTGAAATTTTGAATCTACTGCGCATTGTGTAATGCGTACTGCTCGTAACGTTGGAATATACTTCCGCTGCTTAAAATCATTAGATATTTTTCAAGTTCTAAGTTCTCCTTTATATATGTCTAGTTCATTTATTAGAAGTAACATTAGGTTTCGTGCGGTTTTTTCTTCTTAGATATTAAATTTTGCCTAATTTTTTTAATAATGATTTCACCTTCTTAACCATTGTCGATTAAAGTCTAATCTAAATTATATTAATTTTTTAAAAAAATTGTATTGCATATTTATTTAACTCCACTTAAATTATTTATTAGATTACTTTAATTTTTTTCAAGTAGTTATAATAATAAATGTGTATACAAGTGTGTTGGATAGCATTAATAGAAATAGGCTTAAAAAAAATTCATTATACAGTCTGATGTGGGCTTAAAAACTTCTTTTAAATTTTCAAAGTCTGCGCTTTAAATAATTCAGGATTCTCAAGCGGAAATTTTAAAAGCATATTACTACGTTGATCACCTACTCTTTCGCGTCATAAAAGCTAACAGCCGAATCATAACGCATGTCTTCCGATCAAAAAGTTTGCGCAAAGTGTAAACAAAGCATCTATGTATTTAAAATAACTTAAGCGAGTCCTCCAAGGCAACCCGCGAAACCGATTTCTGCAGTTTTTATCTCACATTATAGCTTTTGATCCCTAGATATGCCATCAATGGTTGATATTTTTTGAGACATTACGAACTAGGCTAGAATTTTTGAAAAAAGCTGAATTTTATACGAAACGGAACCATTAACTCTGTTGATACGGGATCGTCCCAACCGTCCCTTCAAGCAAAAGACGGTGGACGTCCGAAGATCACTGTGAAGTGTCCACCCCCCTTCCGTTAAGTTTTATTGATTTCACACCCGCACCGCGCGCTTTCTTCGTTACAGTGGTTCACCCAGAAGGGTTTGGGGAAGAGGGGAGGTGGTTCTTAGAATTCGGAGAGTGCCAAATGTCATTGCGGTTTTTGAGAGGGGAAGTAAATTTCCCTTATCTTTGAAGGAGAAACTCGGGCTTTTCGGGGAAACTCGGGGGGACAAACTCAATGGCGAAAATTTTAGCTCCGGCAGGCCTTCAAACCCTAGATATCCGGTTTTACCCCACTTTCCCCTAAATCCCACTCAAGACGAAGCCACACGTTAATAATGCTCCTTAAACATCGATAGTTCAACTATCGATAGTTTCAAAACAATCGATGCTCTCGATAGTATCTATAGTTTTCTCCCGGGCAATACTATATATAGGCGCATTTTCAGTCGATAGTTTAGAAACTATCGATACTATCG
Source organism: Araneus ventricosus (assembly GCA_013235015.1). Taxonomy (NCBI): domain Eukaryota; kingdom Metazoa; phylum Arthropoda; class Arachnida; order Araneae; family Araneidae; genus Araneus; species Araneus ventricosus. The sequence goes on from BGPR01049531.1 coordinate 3,064, forward strand.
ATAGTTCCAGTGGATTTTTCAGTCGATAGTTTTGAAACTAACGACTGAAAATGAGCCTATCGCTAGTATTGCCCGGAAGAAAACTATCGATACTATCGAGAGTATTGATTGTTTTGAAACTAAAGACTGAAAATGAGCCTATCGCTAGTATTGCCCGGAAGAAAACTATCGATACTATCGAGAGTATCGATTGTTTTGAAACTATCGATACTATTGATAGTTTCGATTGTTTTGAAACTATCGATACTATCGATTGTTTCAGTCGTTAGTTCCGAAAACCCGATACTGTCGACTTGGCTTCGATAGTAAGGACAAAACTCGAAAAAACTCGGAAAAACTCGCCAAAAGGACAAAACTCGAGGACAAGCAACTGGCTCTTTCACACCAAGGCCCTCGGAGTGACAAACAGAAAAATGTCGAAAGAAAAGAATAAAGATCTACTCTAACCTACACAACGCCGAAAGAGGTATCAACCAAGCCAGCTTCCTCCAAAAGAGAATTTCCACAAAACATGCCAAAAGAATAATTTAGGAAATGTGAAAAAAGGAAATGTAAATAATAAAGCAAGAAAAAATGTCACAGAACATGTTGTTTAGGTATCATCTAGTTCCTTTGTAAAGATTTTCTCTACAATCTGAAGTAAAGTGTTCCTGATAAGTTGCAATTTTAGTAAAGTTTTTAGTTCCATATCCATCCAGACAGAACGCCGTCCCATGTCCCCGTGCCTGATTCCATTACGGCAACCGAACCGGTTGAATAGACATGGGACAAATCCGACCTGACAGGAGGCCACAACTTACATTGCTTTTTACAAAACTCTGTAAAGTATGTAGAATCGTACTTACTACTTTCCCACGGAAACTCTTATCGTTTTTGTCAAAAAATACAGCCTAATGAGCTTTAAAAGCACCATAGCCAGTGAATGTTTGGTTAAAGTAAAAATTTGTTTGGATAGTTTTCGTGTTGACATCTTCAAAGAAATATTTTATCCATCTTACTCCAGTCGAATATATACTATTCGCCAGGAATTCATCATTTGCACAATATCATAAAAATTTCGCAACAATATTACACAATATTTAGGCTATTCGGGTCGTTAAAGCCATAGAAATATCTTTTAATATGCGCTATATTTCTCAATGTCGTGAAAATATCTGAATAACGTCGTATATCATTTGGTGCTACTTGGAGCGTTAGGTATTTCTATACTAACAGGCTTTAATAATTTAGAAATGATCATGAATAACGAAAAATCCAATTGATTAAAACTGTTTATTCAAAATTTTTAGGTAAATGCGTTAAAAGTAATTTTTATTTACCACTAGTTAATCCTTTGCTCGAAATTTAAATACATGCATTCATTATTTTTTTAGTAATCAATATGTCAGAAAATACAGTCAACACATAAAAACTAGAATAGATTTGGGGAATTAAAATATTTTAAACATCATTTCTTTTACATATCAAATTAATCTTCTTTCAATAAAATTTTGTATCGATCGAATCTAAAGTATGAGAGAAAGCAGTTAACATTCAAAACCCATTTTCTTAATAGGTAAACAATGCTGTACAATATCGACAGATATTTGACACAGCATTTAGAAATATCGACAACGTATATAAAAGTCAACACATCGATGAACACAAATTACAATAATTTCAATTCCACTTCCTTTCGGGCAACAAATGCTTCCTCCGTTAAATAGAACAGAACGAACGCAGGCAGTAAAATTTTAATGATCGCATGAAGAAAAGAGAGAGAGAGAGTAAACATGCAAATACTATTTCTTTAATAAGGAATCAATAAGATATCGTGCCTGAGAAACGGGAACATGCCTTTTTAGCATCCGAGAATTCACCAAATATCGATCTGGCGAGCAAATACAAATATCGCCAACAACAAAAATAATAAAGTAATAAAGTAAGAAGGAATGGGGAGAGGATACTGCCTTGCGGATCGATCTCTCGAACAAAAGCGAAAACTGCGTATATATTTTATTAAAAATAAAAAAAGAAGATAAAATTCAGGCCGTGATACAATGGGGTAAAGGTAGCGTTGACAATGATCAAAATATAGCTGCACCGGAATATCGATTCCTATGTCGCGTTTTCTTCGTGGGAGGGGGCCGTCTTATAATCCTCCCTATCCAATGGAAGACGAGGAAGAGCGGGCACGTGACCTCCCTCCCAACGAATGGGAAAGTGCGTTCGTCCCGAATTCCGGCACAGGAGAAAAGTTGAGGGATGGCTCCTTTCGAATAGGGGATCTCATTAAAGGATGAAGGATGGGGAGGCTTAACTTTTTTCCTGCAGGGAAGAATTCCACTTTTGGATTAGATCTTTCCCTTTCTTTTTTCTCCTTTAAATTTAGAAGCTTCCTTTAAATAACATTTCAGTTGTCTGGATTTTTCAGAAAAAGCAAACGAGTTCTGAAATTTAATTGTTGTGCCTCTCCTAGTTTTTCTCTGTTGACTAGAGATCTATATTTTCGTTCGAATCTTCTTAAGGCATCCGACTGGTTTAAAATCGTCGTTTTTGATGACATTATCAAAAAAAAAACGTTTTATGACTTAATATTGTAGCCTGTTTAACCAGCTTTCTAAAACTGTCTCAATTTTTACTCTACGTGAATTACAAATGGAGTTACAGCTGTTTTATTACCGAACTGCAAGCATTATTTTATGTTGCATGAAAACTTTAAATGTGTTTTCTGAGAAATGGTATTTTTGAGGAAAACTGTCGACCGTAACAATGATTTCTCAAAAAGTTATTCAAGTATTTATATGAAATTTTCTGAGATAGTTTTCTGTAATATGCTTGATGTTTTCCTCTAGAAACTAAGGTCAATTTTAAAATCAAGTATTATTTTTAAGTGCTTAAATATAAAAGAAAAGCATTTTTTATGAAAAATTACCAGTTTAGTAACTATGTTCAGCTATATCTCAAAACTAATTTGAAGTACAAGAAAGATTTTAGACCATAACACAGATAACTGTCATAAAAATGTACTCCTGCAAGGATTTATATATATTTAGAATATGATTTTGTCTATGGCTGTTAGCGCAAGGCAAATCATTTTTTAAATAATAAATATGCTTTAATATATTTTATATATTTTTAAAATATATAATAATATATTTTAAATAATAAAATTTTTAAATAATAATAATAATAATAATTTAATAAATAATTAAATTTTAGTCATTTTTCTTCAAATTTCACAGTTTTTTAAAAAAAATATTATTTTGAAAGCCTAATTTTACAATATTTTCATAGTTTTAAAACATATGCAGTTGAAAATAACATCAAAAAATATATAAGTTATTTTTCAAAAAAATGTCTCCGAACACAGTCGGATACCTTAAATGCCAGTGTTGCCTTTAAGCAACATACCAATTTTATCTTCTAAAATCTTGATAATAAGACTGAAGCTCCAATTCTTATTGTTGCCAATAAGATACATTCTGAAATTTTCATTAAATCAATTTACATCATATAAATGGCAGCCTGAGTGCTGATAAGTAAATAAAAATAAATTGATGATTTTAACTTGAGGTTGTATCTTTTTTGCTTTGTTTGTACGCTTGAAAATACCATATTTTATCGTACAATGTTGAAGGAAATTCCTAATCCATATTATTATTTATTAAAATTCATCTTTGTTTGACATTATAGAATTTTATCGAGGCATTTTTTTCTGAAATAAAGCCCAGTGTTGTCAGTTGGTGACAAAGTGTTGCTTATCCATAAACCGTACTTAAAACAAAATAGGAATTTTAAAAGTATTTTTCCCATTTTTTTATTCAAAAAATGAAAGTAAAAAAAAATTAAAATCAATTTTAAAATAATTGGGATTTTAAGGTTAATAAAATCATTTCTAGATTTGGAAATCAACGAGGAAATTGCGTTATTGTGCGACAACGCTGAGAAAAAATAACGAACCTAAGCATAATTTCGCCATCTTTACTAAAATGCATAACAGAGCGTGTACCGGTCACGGATCAAAGCATTCATATCTTTAAATTTCCATCTAAAGATATGAAAGCTTTTGACACCCCACTTCTGAGAATAATAATTGTTTGTTTAAAACAGTATACGAAATTTTTTTTTTATAATCGCCAAAAAATTGATTTCGAGATTTTGATGAATATCTAAGAAAAAAAATCCTTTTTGCAGTTATGATAGCCTATCTATGTACTCAATAAATTAAAAACGGAGATATATAGATGGATAGTTTTTAGGTAGTCATTTCTCCAAAACTTTGGTTCGGCATCATATTTTGGTCTTAAGCTGTTAACGGGAAGAGGTATTAAAAGCCCGACTTTTTAAAGAAAATGATTTAAAATGTTTTTTGACTTTCATTTCTTGAATAAAATATGGAAAATACTAAAAAAATCCTATTTTGTTTTAAGTACGGTTTACGGCTAAGAAACAGTTTGTTACCAACTGACAACACTGTGCTTCAGAAAAAAAATACCTTTGATAAAATTCTATAATATAAAACACAGATGAATTTTAATAAATAATAATACGGATAAGGAATTTCCTTCACCATTGTAGAACTAAATAGGGTATTCTGAAGCGTAAAAACAAAGCTAAAAACATTCAGCCTCAAGTGAAAAACATCCATTTATTTTTATTTTTCACTAGAACTCAAGTTGCCATCTATATGTTACAAATTGATTTAATAACATTTTCAGTAAGTTTCCTATTGGCAACAACAGGGATTAGAGTTTCAGCTTTATACTGAAGGTTTTAGAAGACAAAATAGGTATATTGCTTACAGACAACTCTGGGAATTTAAAGGTTAAACATATAAGGTAAGTGAGCCAAAGCTGGCCAGTGTTCCTAAGGTAGACCATCCCCCAAAAATAGAACTAATTTCATTTTCAATCACAAAATGGCTCTGCTGCTTTGTAAATCATGTATCTGCAGTGCACGTGGCTGAATTTGAAGAGATAACATTGATCAGCCTCCATTATATGCAGTGATTTCACTTTTGAGGAGTAGTAGTTCTAATTTTCCAGGCAAGAAGATATTTTAATTTACATGTGTTTAAATTCTTACGATTTTGAGTTATGATACATTTTCTGAAAGCTTATTTCTTTATCTTCAACCACATTCGCTTCATAATAAATTTAAACATACATAATAAATTTGTCATATTAATAGTTTTACTTCGTGCAAATGGCGACCGTATGCATGTTCCCAAGCTGGCCCGATACCCGGGCCACTTTGGGAAACAAATATGGAAATCAATGTAGTAAGGGTAATTTTCAAAATTTCTACTTAAATACCTGAAAAAACTTATTACCATTTATTGCTAAATTTTTAACAATAAAAGTTATATTTTATGTTTAATTATTGAATGGTGGTTATAGTTTTAGTTGCATATCAGAAAAATCTCACGAAATCTAAAAGAAACTTTTGTTAATTCTTGGCCTTGTAATTTTTCCTTGTAATTAAATACTTACTTTTAATTGAACATACTCTTCTAGAAGTAAAAACGATTTTCCGAGTATTTTCTTTTCACATTTTAAAAGTAATTTCAATATATGGGCCACCTTTGGAACAGTATGCGCCAAAGGTGGCCCACCAGCTACAATTTTTAAATTATTTTATGAAAATAAGTAAATTTTATTTTACAAAGAAAAGTATACTTGATATGTGTTAGAGATAAGTGTAAAAGTTTACAAGAAAAAGAAAATTCAACCACAAACACCTCACCAGAAAATCATAAAAAATCCCCAAAGCTTAACTATGGCCACCTTTGGCTCACCAACCTTATTCGATTTCTATTTGCTATACCAGATATAACCTGGTTCTGTAAATATATATAATAAACTATACAAGGTGGACCATACTTGAAAAGAAGATTTCTTAAACAGGCGCATTGTCATTCAAGTTCAAGGAAAGAATTACTGACTGAGCGAAACGAGGTCCTGTTTCAACTCTACCATTTGGATTTTCGTCTGCTTGTCTGCAAATTTGTTTGTTACGTAGTTCACGACAGAAGCTCTTGTTTGATTTTCTTCGAATTTGACATGACTGTTCCTAGAAGTCCTTAAAAACGAAGTATGTGTAAAGATTTTTATTTTTGGTTCCGTTTCAAGACTTTGTCCTTTCTTATGGTTTCAATGTTTGGTGAGTCATTGGCGAGTTTGCGACCATTAAAACATTTGAGTCATTTTGGTAATGGCGAGATATTAAATTGTAAATTTTTGAATACTGATAAAAGCAGGCATTTAATTGTAATTTTGTGAATGCCGATAAAAGCAGGGACTTGTGTAAATAATTCGCATTAAAAAAAGAGGCAAAACTCTTAAGGAATGCGATAAAGAGATAAAGAACTGATCTTAAATTTTTTGGGACGCTAGTTCTATAAAAATATTATACTTGTAAGCTGTAAAGTACTTGAAAAATACGATATTTGTAAACTGTAAAGTACTATAAAAATATCATACTTGTAAGCTGTAAAGTACTTGAAAAATATTATACTTATAAACTGTAAAGTACTTTAAAAATACGATATTTGTAAACTGTAAAGTACTATAAAAATATTATACTTGTAAGCTGTAAAGTACTTTAAAAATACTATATTTGTAAGCTGTAAGTTTTCGAAAAATCTCAGAACAAACGTAAGGTAATATTAAGAAGCCATATGTACAGGACATTTAAATATAACGCCAGTCTATGGATGATGTAGCAAATGGATTATGTATCAATTTCTGCTTCACACAACTACTAATAAAATCAATTTCTGCTTCACGCAACAACTACCAAAATAATTGTCCTTTCTCAGTTGGGTGCTAAACGTGTTTGTTTTTACTTTGGTGGGAGGGGTGAAAAGAAAAAAAGAAAAAGAAGAAAATTATTTGTAAAATATCCTGAAGCATTATAATTGTGAAAGCAGCTAACACATTTCTTAATTCAATAATCTCTCTTGTCCTCACCCATAAAAATAGCCCAAGCGCCCGACAAAATAATGTTTTTTAACTCCATGGGTTATTTTGTCAGGGCTGTTTGTTCGTGGATGTTTTGCCACGGGCTATTTTCTCGGGGTACCCTCTGTTGTACTTTCTAACTAGCAACGTTTAAATTTCAGCAATTTAATATTGTAAGACTTTTCTTATCATGTTAGCGTTGCAGATTGCGAGCCCTGTAATTTTTTCATTGATTGTGAGCCTTGTATTTAATTTTATTCTCCAATTTCATTATTTCTATGTCTCTGCTGGAATGTTCTCCCGGAGAGAGAATCTACACTCTAAAATCAAAAAGTTGAGTCGGCTCTCCTTGGTATTGAATGAACGAATAATTAAAACTGCCTCTATTAAGTAATTGCAGAATTAACGACAAATGATTGCTTGAATTTATGTTTTCCAGAGATTTTGCTGCAGAAATAAGTTATTTATACGAAACTTTGAGGCTCATTCAAATAATATGAGTTTCCTTTTCATTGAAGAAAAATAGCAGATTCGTATAATTTAACAAAAGAAAAGATATCTTGAAACAAACGAGTTTGTGAGTTTTATTAAGAGCGAGATCCGATTAAACCCGATAGGTCGAAAAATTCAAATTTTATTCTATAGATCCTGGTCTAACAAAATTTAGAATGTCTTCTGGAAACGGAGATTCTGATCAGATGTGTAAAAAATAGTACTCCCTCTTCTTTTCAAGTAAGTCATAATTCGTTATGTCTGTTTCTACCTTCCATGGGAATCCTCCATTCTCCTTTAGATATTAAGAAATCTGTTTATCACACACGACATGATACAACGAGATAAAAAAGTGAAACTACCTACGAGGTTATTATAGCTTCCTATGGATTTATTATTCTGGAAGACTAAACTTCTAGATGTTTTGGAACGTCATCTGTATCAGCCTGGAAGTGAAGGAAGAATCAGTTGGAACAACATGTGCTTCCTCCATAAGGAAAGGTTTAAATCGCTAAATAATGTATTCATTCCTACTGAGTGAGGGTATCATTTGTATATCATTTTTTACCAATTATCTTCATTATGAGAAGCATTTCTGAACTAATAAAAGACAAATAAAGAAACTTTGAGGCAGTTTGAAGAGGCAGATTTCAATTGTTGTGACCAAAGTTTTTTCAACTACTGATCGCAAGTCGAAAAAGTTTAAAAAGTTTTAATACAGAAAGTTTCGTTTAGGCCGAAATTTATGAATCGATATTGCTATTGACATACTCAGGCACCGAAACGGC
>BGPR01049532.1:0-11287 GCA_013235015.1 Araneus ventricosus
AATATATATAGATTGTAACAACCAATCAACTTCGACTAGTGCCTTAAGTTCGGCTACGTCATCAAATAAACCAATGAGATGCGTTTCATTCTGTGACTGAACAAGTTCATTTGAATTCCAACCCCCCCCCCCCTTCCGAGTCTCTAGGCACGAGGCGAGCGCCTCTACTTAAAACCGCCAGTGTTTACTGGGTGATCCATTCAAAACTTTGCTCAACAAATTTGCTAATTAATTCTGCAGTCGGTGCGGAAAGTTGGTCAGTATTACGACCTTATAATCCGTGGTGTGGTGGATCTGACAGGTCGTAGAATAAATGCGTGATAATCCCAGAATTTTCCACTGCAAGAATTTGTCGGTGAAATGACAGAATAAGAGTCTGCCCGCTTCGTGTAGTGGATGAGTCAAGTTATTCGTAACCCAGATACCACACATCCATTTTTTGTGTTTGCGTAGCTCACTCAGCACTTTCATGTGCGTTTACCTATCCTGACAGAAGGAAGCTTGCTTCATCACTTATTCAAATGGTATCTGAAGTCTCAGAACTTCAGATAACATTTGAATCATCATGAACTTCTGTCACCTGTATTTCCATTCGTATATTAGTCGAAATAGTTAGATCCAAGGACTGAGGTATCGTCATTTGGTGCAGTTATGTAGTGGGGAACCTATCCCAACCAGCGGGAGTGGTTCCCCCTAAACTTTCTCGTATACTCCTAACACATGTGGAGAAAAAATAAGCTGAAAGGCAGTAAAACGAACAAGCGTCCCTAACGCAGTGGAGAAAAAAAGCTTCTGAGTCGGCAGCTTGGATGCGAAAGGCGTGTGTAGAAGCGGAAAGGATTAGCGCAAGTGTGAATCGCGCAATTACGCAATAACGGCCTCGCGTCATTGCGTGGTGAGAAAAGACAAACAGGCGACTTGAACAACTTTTTTTCGACCGATTGAAACGAAAATTAGGCACGCATCTACAATTAATGTTAGCAGGCCTCATACCAATTTTTATTTATCAAAGCCATAGGCATTACGAGTTGTAATGTTTAGAAGTATGCGAGTATACAGACCGACAGACAGTCAACCCTTTGATGGATTTGGCCCAAAATTTGATACGGACCTGCATTTCTAATGATAAAACTATGTACCAAATTTTATCCATCTAGCTATTCAAGTGTCTGAGTTATAGTGTTCACATAAAAGCGGACAGACAGACTTTCGTAGATAGATTTTTGTCCAGAATTTGATAGAAACCTGCAAATTATGCGTCAAGATCACACACCAAATTTCATCCCCGTAGCTCTAATAGTTTTCGAGTTATCGTGTTCACAGACACACATAATTCCAAAATTGTATTTTTAGGACTCACGGAGATCTAAAACGTGGAGATTCGTCAAAATCTCGAGTTCGAATTTTTTGACGATTACAATACTTTCCCTGTGTATACTTCGTATACGAGAAAGTAATAATATAGTATATATTTCTGTTTTCTCAGAACACTAGAGAAAAGATTCTAATGTTGCATTTTTCCCCAAAATTGATTATGGAATTGTAAGTGCAATTATGCTTATTGATATTATCATTCAAGTTGCGAGTTCCAATATTATACATTTAAAAAATGAGAATGCAGATTTTTGAACAGATAAATGCCATTCGTTTCATTCAAACTTTCATTAAAATTTTCTACAGCATCTGTGATTTTCTTTAATATCTGTGACAATAATTGCGAAAAGAAGTTAAAGTTGGCTTCAAGAAATATTTAAAATAGATGACGCCGTTACCAATATTATTAGAATTTAAGTCCTTCTTGTTGTAGAAAACTTATATCACGGTTACTTTGTACGTCATGGTATACCATGTGTTTGGCCCAGTAGAGTCAATTCTTGCTCTTGCCTCAAAAAATAAAGCCAACCATCCATTGTATGGCATAAACGCCAGCTTTCATACTTATAATAATACAATTCCTGAACACAATTGCACTTTGAATGGTTGGCCATGATAAAACTACAACGGTCACATTTCAAGAAAAAAAAGGTTCGTGCGAAGCTGAACTATGCCCTTAAAACTTAGAAAGAAGGATATTTTAGAAGGCCCCAGATATTCCCTTGTCATTTCTTCGATGGATTTTTATGCGCCTGTGTTCCTAAAAAATTGAATTTAAGCGGCCACTCGACGATAAATAATGGCCTGTCCGAAAAAGTCTCGAAGGCAGAATAAGAAATGTAAGAATAGTTTCAACAAAGACCAGATACAAAGGAAAGAAAAGGCTAATAGTTCCAGGCTCTTTTGACAAAAGATCCTGAAGGTAAAATTGTATCTTCACTCCCAAAGGATGCCGCAGTCATTTTTGTGAATTGTTTTTATATACTGTAAGCAAAGCATGTTTTCATATAATAAAGTTTTCATTGAGTTGAAAAATGTTTTTTTGTGAAGCGAAATACCTCGTTATATTATATTCTAAAATCAACATTAAGAATTTTTTTTAATTTGAAAAACATTCGACAAGATTATTTTATATACTAGCAATACGGGCACGGCATTGCCCGTGCTATCTTGACTTCAACAAAATGAAAAAAAAAAAAACCCGCTCGCAGATGACATGAAAAAGTTTAGAAAATAAAATAAAAACAAAAGATACGCATTATTTGAATTTAGGAAAGCAGTACCGAGTACGTTAATCGAAAACAGTATTAATAAATGCGACAAACCATCATGCGAAATATTCGAGGCAAAGAAACATTTTAAGACAATGCCGAAAATAATTATCGAATTCTTTCAGTTAATGTATCTTCTCCGAGAAGAACGCGATAGTATATGACGTCACCTGCCGCGACGAAGGTCACGCACCAGTTAATGAGATTGTAACAATGCATGATGGGAAAGTTAACTCGTTCCGGAGAATGTCTCGTTGAGAAAGGTGGCTTGCAAAAAAACTGTTTGAACTGATCAGAGAACATTTAATTTAAAAAAACGGAGAAAGGTATTTAACGGTTCTTGTTTTAAATCCGACAGAAACGTTCGAGTTATAAGCTGAAAAAAAAAATGAAAATTATAGAGTTGTTAGAACGTCAGATGCCAGAATTTGAAAAAATCCTTATCAAAAATTACCATAAAAGTGACTATTATTTAAAAATTTCTCAAAATTCAGTAAATTGGGTTAGAAATTCAAAACAAACTTCATTAGAATGAAAATTATTTGTTCTATCCGATGGTGCATTGATTGTTTTTCAACGATCATTAGAAAAGATACTACAGTCGTAAACTTTCCAAAAATGACCCAAAACAACACAAAGCATTAAATAAAAAATTTTCTAGATTAAATTTTAAAATTCCGGCTTCGAGGTGTATTGAGTCACTATTACGACTGCCTGTGCCAAATTTCATGGCTGTAAGTGCGTTAGATTCGTTTTCACATCGCACACATATACGCAAACATTGACTTTTATAGGTATAGATTTAGCTTCTAAGCAAAGAATTTAAAAGAGAATACAAAAAAATTGAACTCAATAGTTCCAGAATATGTTTTCCGTGTGTTTGAAATGTACATAAATAAAGAGACCATAGCTGTATAGAAATTTTATTGATCCTACTCTGTGTAGTGATTGATCCTATTTGCATGCATCACTTACATTTCATTTGGTTTTTAAAATTTTTTAAAACAAATTATTAATAGTAATTAATTAATTAATTCCTTATTACATTTCTTATTTGAAGCAGAAATTTTTTAATTTAAAATTATATTCTCAAGTAATTAATTTTAGCTAAAAAATCAAATTCAGAATTTTTCGTTTTAAGTTATTTTTTCAGTATCCCTTATACTTATTTATTTAAATTTATACAGCTGTGGTTGAAGCTAAAGAAAATAGTGCAACGTAGGGTTAAAAATCAGCCATATTGATGCCAAATGTACTTCCTAATCAAATGAATATCATAAACTAATGCCTTTTTTATTTACTGGGATCAATGATAAATAAAATTAGAAGCTTTTAATCTTGCATGAAAATAAGATATTGCTCAACTATACAACAAAATTGCGTTTTAAATATAATTGTGAAACTCAGCTGCCATGAAATCAACTGATCAAAGATTTTCTGCTGAAAATAAAATTTCGTTGTTTTTTTAATGTAAAAATGCCTGTGCAATCAAATTTAGATTTTAGTTTCTGACATATTCAATAATATGTACATTATCAGTAAAAGCTTTCTTTCAGTTTCTTTTAAAATGTCTAGAGTAATTAAGTTTTCACACAGGGAAAAAAGCTTAAAAAATAAATTTTCAAAAAAAAGAAAAAAAAATGCTTTCCAAATATGTGATTTCCGACTTCTTTAATTAAACGGAAGTAATAGTTAAAATGCTTCTCGTTCTTGGAAAAATAAGATTGAACAGTTTTTGAATCTTAAAAAGATACATCTTCAGATAACAAAAGTAAAATAATTCCAGTTTTTTTCAAAATAGCCATTTTAACAAAAGTAGTTACATTAAAAATAAATCTTATTTAATTTTATATAGAATTTCATTCTGCAACATGCATTTTTTGGCTTAGTATTTTTCAATTATTCTTAAAATCCTCAAATATTCTTCAAAACTATTTTGTGTTAGGCTAATAAAAAGAACTGGGTTTCGAGGTTAGATTTCAGAAATTTGTTATGATTTTTACAGTGACAAAGGACTTTAATTTTTTTTCTGTCCCTTTAAAGAAACATTTTGAAAACTCCTCTGTATAGAATCCTTTTTTGAGCCTTAATCCGACAGTTTTATAATAAAGTGAAACTTCACAAGTACCACACTTACAGCATAAAAAATGCCGCTTCTTATCTGAGATATTCTACGAATCATAAGAATTATTCTCAACTCATAAGGATCACATTCCTTTAGTCATTGATATTCTACGGGGAAACATCACGTATTTATTAAGATACTTAAAATGACAATTGCTTATTTTGCTGTTAGTTATTTGACTGAAGTGGCCAGACGTCCCTGATTTGCCACAATGTTAGTAAGATATCCTGAGGTGTACCATTTTTTCACTCAAAAAGCAGCTCTTATTAAAAAACTAGCAGTACGCGCACGGCGTTGCCCGTGGAATCAGGACTTGAACAAAAAGAAAAGGAAAAAAAAAATGCCCACAATAACACGAAAAAGTTTTGAAAACAAAATCAAAACAGAAGATACACATTATTGATTTTGCCGCTTATTTTTTTTTCGCGATAATGACATTCGAGCTGTAGGAAAACAGTACAGAGTACGTTAATCCAAAACAATATTAAAAAATTGCAACGTGAAAATCATTATTAGACAGCAAACAAAATGTGCAACATAAACAACATGTGTTTTTTTAACAAACTTTTATGCTTGACTATCAATAAGTACATAAAACAAATAAATCAAAACTATAAAAAATATAATTCAAAATGCAATCCTTTCGCCTAGATTACAAAATGGTCTATCATGAGCTTGAAGTATAAGCGAAATTGATCATTACATAACACACGGACGCGCTCAAAGAGAAAAAGAACAAAAAGGAGAAAAAAAATCCCTTAAACGGTGTAATAGTTCATTCAGACTAAAGCAATAAAAGTGATTCGTCATATTTCGCACCTATCCTCGTTCATGGCAGGATGCCAAATAAAACCATCGCTCTAATTTGTTCCGGCAGATGGCGCACACTTCGATGGAACGGGATTTCCGTAAAATAACACCTTCGGAAAAAACATCTCTGACCCCATCAACTAAATAATTAATTAAAAATCGACTTAAAATGGCATTTTAACCGTTCTTGTTTTATATGGAGCAGAAACGTTTTATTTATTAGCTCAAAACATTTCAAAAAGATAACAAAATTAGAACGTGAGATGGAGTCATTTGATTTTGAAATCTTAAAATTTCAAATGAAAACTGACTATTATTTAAAAATTTCTCAAAATTCAGTGAATTACGTTAGATGTACAAAACAAACTTCAAGAGAACGAAAATCGTTTACTCTTTCCGATGGCGTATCTATTTGTTTCGTACAATTATCCGAAATCATTCTATTGAGAAATTAGTGCGAAAAAATCACCCAAAACAACACGAAACATTAAATAAGAAATTTTCTAGATTAAATTTTGAAATTCTAGCTTCGAGGTGCATTGAGTCACCATTACCTGTATGCCAAATTTCATGGCTGTAAGTGCGATAGATTCGTCTGGACATCGCACGCAGGCACACACACAAACATTGCCTTTTAGAAGTATAGATAAAGCTCTTATAAATAAATGTACTATCCCGCCAGGAGGCGCTCTTCCACTTTCTCTCTACCAGCTGACGTCACGTCACATGATCTTGCTCTGGTTAGCGACAGACATTGTTGTGCGATGGCGAGCGACGGAACGCAACGCCAAAACTGCCTACGATGATTTGACATGGCTTGATGTACAGGGCAGTGGCCGCCCTCCTAATTCTTTCGCTCATATCTGTTTTCTATTTAAATGTTTGTGCCGTCTTAACTGTTTGTGTCGTCATCATTAAATTCCTAAGATAGCAAAAGTGTTTTTCTTCTGACTTCGTATCTCCACACACGGGACTTAGGCTCCCATACTACATGAATACCTCATTAAATTTTTTTAACAGGAGCTTTTAATCATAAAAGTTTCTATCAAAACTTTTTTGATAAATATTATTTAGCTTTTGTATATTAGTTTCTGAAGAATACTTCCTGATTGTTCTGTGCATGTAGTGCAGATTTACTATTTCAGTAAATAATTCCTGTTCTATATTGTGATTCCGTTGAATATTAAATTCGTGTGTAGACCCGTGATGTCATTAGTATCAATGGTAAAGTGAATAGATATTCCGGATAATCTGGGACAGTGCGGATTTTTAACTTACTAATCGGGGTTGAAATTCCCTTCGTTCATTAATTGATCGTCTCGCGCTGAAGTTGCAGAAATTTGGATTCTTTAGTCAAATAACTAATTTCAGATTAAGAGGCAAATTTTCAGTCTATATTTGGGTCAAGACAATGTTAAAGATAAAAAAAATTAATTTCTGAACAATTTAAATTATGCTTGGACACAGTTATGCAATTAGACACCAACTACTAGTTTTTGGATATCGGTTTCACTATTTTAAACTTGCATAAAACATTTTGCAAACAATTACCAGTGAGATTTGGGAATACAGTCGACGCTCGTTATAACGACCCTCTGCGTCCCCCAGCAAAAGGTCTTTATAACGAGTGGTCGCTGTAGTGGATATAATTAAAAAAATGTACACATGCACATTCAGCAGTTCCGTAAAAATATGCTATTTTTAAAGAGATTCCAAATAAATACTCAAATTATTTTTTATTATTGATATTAAAAATATATTTCTAAAATAGATTTTAAAGTAGAAAATAAAGGAATTTCGAAAAAATACCGGGAAGAGTGTCCTCTGAATTCGGACGTTGTATTGGGATTAGACGACAATGGACGGTCGTTATACCGGAAGTAAAATAACACAGAGTGCTTAGGGAAACACAGTTGGGGATTTTATCACTGGTCGTTGTAATGGAATGGTCTTTATAATGTGTGGTCGTTATAACGAGCGTTGACTGTATTATAAAATTCGCAAATATAGTAATTCCCATATTAGTAAAAACTTGTTGATACCAACAATTACATACAAATATTAATGTCCCTGTGTTTTCTTTATACAGTAACTAGAATTAAAGCTCCTTCAATACCACCTTGATATTTGTTTTGGGTCAGTTTTGGAAGTAATCACTTCGAACAAGATTTTCCCAGGTTTGAAAGATGGTAACTTAACATAACGCCACAGCATACCCCCGAACTCGGAGCCTAAACGGCTCCCTGTCGGTGGGATGAGTATGTGTGAAACTTTATTGAAAAGCGAAAGGAACAGAAGAAGAAAAACTGCTCACTCTTGTACTTTTCAATATTGAGTTTTCCGAAATAGCCTACGTTTCTATACAAATTAGAGATACATTATTTGGCCCACATAAATTTGAATCTTGTTAATTGGGCCTTTACTTACCTTTGATTTTGGCATACTACAAGTTTATAGCGATCTTGCAGCTTCATTATTTAAGTAACATATGTTCTGAAAATTGGAATTTGATTAAATGTTTTTGTTATAAGAAACTTCCCTTTTCATTTCAGTTCGATTCCCAAGACGTTCTGGTGCCGTGGCACGAGCCCGTTAAAAGCAGCAGTGAAGGTAAGAGATATATTTCATTCTTAGGAAAAATGACCTTGTATCGTCATACTGTCTATTCCGAACGCCAAACGTTTTTCTTTATCTTTTCTTTGTTGAGTTGGACACTGATGATCAAACTTCATGCTTTTCTCTTTACTCAGCCGTCGTTTCGAACATGTGCTTGCTTAAAAGGTTTAAGTATCTGGTTATATTTCACAAATCGTGCAAGAACAGCTGGAAAAGTTTCAAGTTTTATTATGCTTTTTCTCTGACTCATATCAATGCCAGGTGTTGCAATGCTTCTGAAATTTGGAACATGTAAGGAGATCATGAAATTGGAAATGATCAAATTAATTTTATTTAGTAATAAAATAGCCGAGTTGCCAATTTTGCTTATTACTTTATTATCTGTTTATTTATAAGAAATTAATATAAAGACTGTTGGTATTGTTTAAAGATTTTAGATAGAAGCTCATCTTTTAGTTCTACAATGAACGGTGATGCAGATATGAATCACTTACAGTTCTGACCCGTAACTCAAATTTAACGCAGTTAAGTATTAATGGAAACTTCGCTATTGTGCCCATTAATGGAAACGTCGAGTTAATTTGAGTCTTTCTTTAGATTGTTCCTTTTAAAAGTGTTGGCGTATTTTGTGAACGTAGGAACTGAATAAGAATAATTTTTATTTATTAAAATACTTTTATATAAATTCTCATTGTTTTAAATATATTGATTTTATTTCATCATTTTCAAGCTTCAATACGAGAGGAGTGCTTATGAACCTGTTGATAAACGTGACATTCCTGTTTGACTTCTTTATTGATTTGGCGAATTTGTTTATAAAAAATTCTATTGACGACCCTTGAAGTGTTGAATCATTTCCTTTGATTCAGTTTGACTCATACGTTGAATCAATTTCAGTCATATGGTTTGAAAGACTACCTGCTGCACACTAGAGTTGGGTTGATACCAGGCTTTTCACGGATGTCACAATCATGCAAAAATATTTTCTGACTAGTTTTTTTTAATACAAAAAATTGTACCTCTCTTCTCGCCACTATTTAAATCGTTCTTTAATAAGGAAGTACCTACCTACTTCGGGGATCATTTTTGATCGAGATGTTCGCGTGTATGATGCTGAAATCCCATCGTATCTTTTCCACAAAATTAATGTATTACATATCAATCTCACACATACCACTCCCAGCTCGGGAATCCCGCCTTCCGATACACTTAACTATTTGTTTCTCTCTTTTCCCACCCCCACCCGTCATGACTTCAAAACCAAGGCCACATGCACTTAATCATCATTCCTCTACCAAAACCGCGAAGCTATCCTCATCCCGGAACTGTATCAATCTGATATTTTGTATCATATGATACATTTTGTATCATGTTGATACTTCGTATCAGCCGACCGAAAAGGAACGCGACGGAAGCGATTACTTATCGTTATCATTCGAGTCCGAGAACTGATACCGAGTACCTAATACTTTTGGTCTGTATCATTTAGGTGCATCTGATACTTTTGCGTACCTGATACAGAGTATCAAGTTGATACAGTATCACCCAACCCTACTGCACACGGGCCTGTCTCAGGTCGGATCCTTCCAATTATAATAGTTTAGGGTCTGTAAATACTACAGCCAGAAGGGGGTTGGATGATGTCAATCTCTATAATTATCAAATGACAACGTAAATTTTAAGGATTTACCTCTATCATTGAATATATTGAATATAAACTGGAATAAGAATCGAAAAAATCACACAAACAAACTTTAAATTAATCCTTAAACTAATTCATTCTTTTCTAAAAATAATCAGATGCCTAGTCTGCTATACAGGGTTAAAATCGTCTTACTGTCTTACAATAATCTAATAATTCTCTTCCGAATTCTATTTATAGAAACCAAAAAACGGAAGAAAAGAAATTTACCCGATAATTCAACGTTCTATTGCGAAAAAGCTTTTACTTCAAGCGATTCGAGACTCGATAAGACTGTCGGTGTTCAATAAATTTCCTTTATTTTCCTTCCGGGTTTTCTTTTCGTCATTTTTTGCTTTTTGTCATCACAAACTTGAGGGCCTGTCTTTTCTTGGCGATTGAATTACTAGTATGAAGATTAATAAAATATGTGAAGTAATACAATTTCAAGGTCTTATAAAAAGCTTTGGCGCCTTCTGAGGAAGTTTCTATAAATAGATTATGTTTCAATTTCGTCAACTGACGCGCAAAAGTCGGATGTAAGTGAGTTTGGGGAAATTTAGTAGAATACCTGTAGGCTGTGTTGAGAAGATTAGTTTTCAAGTATAAAAATAAGAGAAAAATATAAATATAAGAAAACTCATTCTTAGGTTCCATTTTTCATCATGTTTATAGGGAAAAAATTGATTCGGCAGACCTGAACTTCTTTCTGTCAGCTAAGAAAAAAAAATCAGAAGTCTGATTGAGAATTTAAAATACGCATCAATTTATCTACTAAACGTGTAGTATTATCTCAAATAAAAAATGTAATAATATTTTCATCAGCTAAATTCATTTTTAAAAAATGAATATCTTTTATAATGTGTAAATATCATCAATGTAAGGAAGTTATCTAGCGTAAACAATGAAACGGTGTGTTTACCATATGTTCACCTTTCATCTAACTTGCAACTTTAATATGCATTATATTTAAAAATTAATTTTAATAAACTTAAAAAATATTAATGTCAAGGAAAATTCATAGATTAAAAACATTGTTAGTAAATATAACTGAGCTTGCAGTACACGAGGTGAGATATCATCGTTCGCCGTCCAACTGCTGTTTGCAAGTCCAGATATCGTTCGCAACTCAGCAATGAAATATATTTAATAATATAAAAATATTAATGTTAAGGAAAATTCATAGATTAAAAACATTGTTAGTAAATATAACTGAGCTTGCAGTACACGAGTTGAGATATCATCGTTGGCCGTCCAACTGCTGTCTGCAAGTCCAGATATCGTTCGCCACTCAGCAATGAAATATATTTAATAATATAAAAATATTAATGTCAAGGAAAATTCATAGATTAAAAACATTGTTAGTAAATATAACTGAGCTTGCAGTACACGAGATGACATATCATCGTT